>VMRN01000137.1:572667-598549 GCA_010277015.1 Poeciliopsis turrubarensis | reverse complement strand
TATATATATATATATATATATATATATATAAAATAAATGTAAAATAAATGAACTCATTTCAAGGTTTCACCCCAGATCACCTTAAGCAGCAGCTGCTGTGACACATATAGAGACACATTTGGTTTTGAGCTTCAGTTGAGACAGAAATGGAGCCTGCGCCAGCTGTTTGCTCCGACACACACAGCGTGTGTGCGCGTGTGTGTGTGTGTGTGTGTGTGTGTGCGTGTGTGTGTGTGTGTGTGTGTGTGTGTGTAGGAGCAGGTGCAGTCATAGAGCCGGAGGTTGCGGTAAAGGTCGAAGGTTGCGAGGCTGCGTTTCTCAGCGGGCTGATCTGCCACCGCATCCTGTCGCTCTGCAGCAGCTCGCATCAGAACCCCGGCTTCCTGTTCTCACATGCAGAGGGCTCTCTCTGACAAAGCTCCAGAGAATGGAAACCATAGCAACCATCTCACTACATGCAAAGAAAACTGGAATATTTAAACGTAACCTGGAGATATTTTTAAGATATTTGTTCTTAAGTAGTCAAAAAGCTGATAACGTTTTTTTTTTTTTTTTTTTTAACTAAGAATCTCATTATGACTCAGTTTCAGCTTCGTGCTGAGAAAAAAAAAAAAAAGGATTTCTCGGAAAACGGACAAAATAACAACACCGTCTTTGGAACAAGTGACGAGAAGAGAGAGAATGAAATCATCACAATAACGAAAAAATTTGCTTGCGTGTCTTTATTGAGAAAAAAAACATGAAAAGATCACATGGGAAGCGCTGGACAAAAACTCAGAGAGACTTTTTGCCTTTCAACAAGAAACCCTGCATGTTTTTAATATTCAGAATGTTTGGGTCAGGTTGGACGTCTCCACCTGCCATTTTCACGCATTTCATTTACAGAAGCTAAAAATAACGATAGAGAAAAAAAAAGAAGATGTTTCTCCCGAAGGTGTCGGCTCTCACTGCTTCTGTTTTTTTGGTGAACTCTGCAAAAACAAAAAGGGGAAAAAAAACAAAAAACAGTCATTATCACACCAAAACCAAAAAAGTCAGGTTAGAATTTCACAAGATGAGTTCCCACAGTGAGAGTCAAAATGGCCGTCGATTTCGAAATAAAAGTCTCGATTCTCTTAGATTTTCTTTCAAAAGTAGAATTTTTTTTTAACCTGATTTGAGATATAAAATATCTTTGAAGCTCCAAATTTTGCCAGTTTTTTTCTGCTTTTCACCTCTGTGTATGTATGGTAAACTGTACTGACAGCGCTGCCCTTCCACCAGCCTGGTGGATCCACTGCTGTCTTTACATCATTTATTTATTTTGACCGTTTATATGACTCAAATCATACAGCAGCTTTACATGAATACACTGAAACAGTGTTTATTTTACTCGTTGGATCAATCCTCTCATCAGCAGTCAGTTATACTTGTGCTGTTTTTGTTCTTCTTGTTGCCTTTGCTGTCACTTTCCCACAGCTGCTTCCACGTCTGTCCTGCTGCTAATCTAACCTGGTTGCATCCGTTTCAAACTAACACCAGGAACAGATCATTTCAGGTTGTAGCCGGAAAGTTTAGCTAAAGCTGCAGACCTGAAGCTTCCAGGCCAGAAAGCAGACCAAGGCGGCGTAGAGGCAGCTCTTCAGGATCAGGGCGCTGTAGGAGAGTTTGGCGTTCTGGGTGATCCTCAAGTATCTCTCTGCAGGGAGATGAGGAAACGTTAGAGCTGTGGAGGCTAATGGCCGACCTGTTGGCAAGCGTAAACACACTGAAAGTGATTTGTATTTTTTACCTCGTGTCATCCCCGTGTCCAATTCATTTGCTGAAAGACAAAAAAGAAAGAAAATGACGACACCATTACTAAAAAAAGTCACTAAAGGAGGATTGTTTTCTGAAAGTAACGTACTGTAAATGGATTCTTTGACGTTTGTGTAGCCCGTTCCATTGAAGAATGTGACGCAACAAGTGAATTCATTGTCAGGATTGAACCAGGTCTTGGCCTTCAGCCTCAGCCTGCTGGTGATGGAGTACAAGCTTGAGCTTTCATTCTTCTTGGCGGCGGCGTCAGTCGCCACGCCATCAGTGACGTTCTGGCCGTTGCGCTGCCAGAACACGCTGACATGATCCGGGTAGAAACCAGACGCCACACACACCAGGGTCTTCCTCCTTATGCCCTCTTTCTTCTTTTGGTCTCTGCACTCACGGGGCGAAGGTGGAAGGATTTTCACCGTTGGTTCAGTGATATTCACTCCATCTTCTGTTTATTAAAAAAAGACGACATAGAAATAGTTCCTCAGACCTGCATGGTCAAAATCTGACACGCTATCAGAAATCATGACTGAGTTTCTCTTCTATTAGTATTTTCTTCTCACCAAGAACAGAGAGTTTGGTTCCCTCTCCAAAATAAGCAGGATAAGAGTCGGAGCACAGAACTCAGTCACAGGCAGAAAACCCAAAACGCTCTCTGGTTACATGAACCAGAACGCTGACAAACGCAAAATGTATCACTCTATGATGTTTTCAGATTTTCGTCCAGCATATCCCCTCACACGTTTGGGACTTTAAGTAAGAAGGACAGAAGTAACACATGTTGTTTTTTAACAGGCGAAAATCTTTGGATTTCACAGAGTAACAAGATTAACAACTGTTCATACGGATGAAAACGATGCCATTTTTTTTTCACTGAAATCTACTAGTTTCTAACGTTTTAAGCAAATTTAAAATAATTATAATTCACTAATACCCTTTTTTTCTTTTTTTTTTCAAACTTAAATATGCATTTTGCTGATTTTTCTAACCTAAAACTGTGAGTTTGGTTCCCTCTCCAAAATAAGCAGGATTGGAGCCGAAGCACAGAACTCAGTCGCAGGCAGGAAACCCAACAAACGATACAAGAACCAGAACGCTGACGGAGGCAGAATTTGTCTCCCTTCGACGTTTTATTTTCAGATTTTGTTTTGACGTATCCCTTCACATCTTTGGAGCTTTAACTACGTCAAAACTGAAACGGACGCCGTTTTATTAAATGAGAAAACCTCTCTCTCTCTCTCTCTTTCTGTACTGAAGTGAATTATTTTCTACCCATGCAGAAATACAAAAAGGAAGAATTTTTTTAAAAAATCAAACAATTTGATATCATTTGCACACTTTACATATATCTTTTGGTCATTTCTCTTACCTAAAACAGTGAGTTTGGTTCCAGCTCCAAAGTAAGCAGGATCATAGTTGTTCACACTGATAAACGGCTGCAGGAAAAACCTGCTGCCTTTTACCTCTTTTACACCCAAACATAATTTTAGACCCCAAACGAACTCTTTATCACCAAAATCTATTTTTCCCTTTAGATCAGAGTATTTTCTAAGTGCCTTTGGAACTATTTGCCACCAAATTATTATTATTTTTTTTCCCAATACATTTGAGTTTCTTCCTTAAAGCAGTGAGTTTAGGATCCAGTTAGACTCTCGGCTTCCCTAACCCTAACAAAACCTCTTCCTGCCGACTCTATAAATCCCTCCAAAACTTATATTTCTCTCATCTGAAGACTCTGATTTAATCTAAGTTCCATTTTTTGGGGGTGGGGATTCTGAGAATCAGGAGCAACAATTGAATTTTAAGCATGTCTGAATAAACTTTAACATGTTTTCTTACCTAAAACGGTTCATTTTGTTCCTCTGTGCTAAAAACTCATCAGGCGTGTGAATTCATAGCTTTATGCTCTCCTTCATGGAACAAATGTAGCTTTTTCCTTTGCATCAAACAGCTGGTCTGAATAATGTTGGTTTTGCACGAAAACCTCTTTTTAGGATTTGAGGAGTTTCACTCACCGAGAACAGTCAGCCTGGTTCCCTGACCAAAGTAAGCTTCGTACTGACACAGTGTTCGAGCTTCATGGCAAAAAGCAGAGCTGAAACTTTCCTCAGCGCCGGATCAGCAGATTTTTTTTTTATTCATGTTACTTCCAGCCAAACAGATTTCTATACTCACTGTGATTCTTAAGTTTTCACCTTTTAATTGACCTCGTCCAGGATGTTTCTTACCCAAAACGGTTAACTTGGTTCCTGCGCCGAAGAACGCTTCATAACCAGAGTCACAGTGTCGAGCGTCGGCACCCAAAACCGCTCAGGTTTCTGCTTCGACTGCTTCTTAACCTCGAGCTTTTATTTAAAGCTACGGCGACCTCATTTTTACCAACTGGATACAAACCATCCACCGAGCAGCATGTTTCTCCTTATTCCATCTCTTTTGACTTTGTTCGGTCAAATAATGTAATTTGAACAACAAAAACACAAAGTTTAAAATCATATTTACCCAGAACCGTTAACTTGGTTCCTGCGCCGAAGAAAGCTTCGTTGTAACCAGAGTCACAGTGAAGCAGATCAGTGCAGGATGTTACTTTGGAAATGGATTCAACTGACTAACATTTAAACCTCCCGTCAATCTGAGACGTATATTTCTTCTATTCCTACTTCCTGATCTTTATTTGATTCGAAAAATAACGTTTCACTCACCCAGAACAGTCAGTTTGGTTCCCTGGCCGAAATAAGCTTCGTTGTTGGCACAGAGCTTCGGCTTAATGTCAAAAAGTGCCGAGTTGGACTTGAACTATAACTGACAACACTGTCTCTATGCTAATGTTGTAGAAAAATTTGGATTTTAGCTGCTTTTCATGCATCTTTTACTCACCTAAAACGGTTAGTTTTGTTCCTTTTCCAAAGTAAGCTTCGTTGGCGTTGTCACAGTGCAGCAATACTGAACGTGAACCTGTTTGCCTCTCAGATTTAACTTAATAAAGCCTCCAGAGGGTCTAGTCAAAGTATTATTCATTAAAACTCTGTGATGAAGTGAAACATTTACCTAAAACCGTCAGTTTGGTTCCTTGGCCAAAGTAAGCAGGATCTCTGTTGGTCACAGTGCTCTGAGTTCAGCTCAATAAGTCAGAACTTAAACTGGACAGATTCATTCTTTACTGAACTGTTCAGTTTCCACATAACGAAAAGAACTGAACTGTTCAGTTTCCTCATAACGAAGAGAACTGAACATGTGAGAAGAGTGAAACTTACCTAAAACTGTGAGTTTGGTTCCTTGGCCAAAGTAAGCTTCTTCATTGTCACAGTGCAGTGATATTGAACGTGAACCTGTTTTTCTATCAGAATTAACTTTACAAAGACAAGTCTGTCTGTACAGAGGTCCTAATCAAAGTATTACTCAATAAAACTCTGTAATAAAGTGAAATATTTACCTAAAACTGTGAGTTTGGTTCCTTGGCCAAAGTAAGCAGGTTGAGTGTTGGTCACAGTGCTTCAACTTCAGGTTAATACGTCTGAACTTTTAAACTCTGAGACTTTTTCTTTACTCCCACCTGACCTTTGTGTTCACTTTAAATCTAATCTAAACCTGAACATGTCAGAAGTCCAACTTACCTAAAACTGTGAGTTTGGTTCCTTTTCCAAAGTAAGCTTCGTTTCCAGTGTCACACTGAATCTCTCCTGGACCAAAAAGTCTCCAAACTTTCCAGAATCTTCTCCTTCAGACTGGCTGCAAAAGCCCAGGTCATCATGAAGGTCAAACCTGCAGGATGAGCTTCATAACGTTTGAAGACGTTGTGATTTCTGACCCTGAGGGACACGCGACCCAATGGCTCCATGTGTAAACTCAAACATCTGTTAATAAAAGCTGCTTCTGGTTCACTTTCTACATATTAAAGTGTTTCTTAAGGCCTGGCTGAGCCTCCACCCTGCCCACCTCCACCTGCTTCCCGCTGCTGCTCTCTGAGATCCACTCAGCCGTCCACATGATGGATGTTAATGGCAGGAGGTTTTTGTACGGCGGCTCTATGGGATTGTATCACCGTGGCCCCCTGTCCCCACGGTGAAAAAGCATCACACAAAAACCTGCCTCCTCCGTCTCTCCCCTCCCCCCAGCCAGCCTCTCTGTATCTCAGCCTCCATCTGTGAGTCTCTGTGGGAGCAGCTGTGGAGGTCGGGCCCACTCGACGCTGGAGCCGCTCCAAGCTGCCTGCTGCTATTTCTGGGTCGACTAAGAAAAGAAGGCAGAGCAGAGGACAGGAAGCTGCTTTTGTTTGTTTGGAGATATAAACAGGAAGTGACACGTCAGCTGGTCGCGACTCTGCAGCCAATCAGTCAGCAGAGAGAGAGAAAGAACATCCACTGATGTGTGTGTTGGGTTTAAGGTTGTTGTGTTATCAAAAGATAAAAATGGAACGGTGACAATGAAACAGAAACTATGTTTTCAGAGTCCGAACGAAACTTTCTCAACGTTGAAAGTTGAAATTAGTTCTTCTATTTTTTTTAAAACTTTGTGGGTGCGGCTCATCGTGAGGCTCATCGCTCTACAGTCCGGAAAATATGGCATATATAAAAGATTCCCTGTAACACAGACTGCTACAGGACTGCCAGCAGCCATCACAATCTACTATAACTCTTTGAAGGATCTTAAAGTACTATGAGTTACAGCCACATTTAATTCCTCTTTGGGATTAAAAAAGTATTTTTGAATCAAATCGAATGAGAAATTGTTTCAATATGCCATTCTAGTCTTGACGTAATTACACAAAAAGCCAGAAGAGGGCACTGTGAGATAATCTGTAGATCTTAATCCCCTGTCAAACTGAGGAAAGAATCAAAGCAAATGAAAAATGAAACAATGTCTAAGGAGATTCCTGAACGTTGGGAGTTGACGCCTGCTGCCTTATCTGATCTGCTTTGTGGTGCTGCAGAAACATGACGGTGTGCATCAAGGAACATGTTTTTTTTTTTTTCCTTTCCTATTCTGAATCCACATTAATAGAAATGTTCTGCTGAGGTTTTTGCATTGCTCTCGATGCTTTTTGAAGCTCTGTGCTTTTCTGGAAGCGCAGTAATACACAGCCGAGTCTCCAGGATCGACCCTGTTGATCTGCAGCGTGGAGCTGAGCGTCGACGGACGGGACATGGAATACTTGGTGTCCTTAAACGGAGCTTCGACAGTTGAAATGTCTTTACCGACAGAGTATGCCACCAATTCCATGCTGCTGCTGCGGCTTAGTTGCCTGTACCAGTACATGTTCAGGTACTGATTGTCGTCCTGATCACATTTCAAGGTCACAGCCTGTTGCCCGACTTCAGGCAATAAAGACGGAGGTTGATCAATTATAAGACCAATGGAAACGCCTGCAGAAACAAAGAAGCAAAAATGATCATTACTTTGAAAAATCACAGACTCTTTGAGCCGTCAGACGTTCTTACCCGCACAGATCATTACTATGATCAAGACCAAATTCTTTGCTGGATTCATTATAGGCACAAAATTAGATGCGACCGCTTCAGCTTTAACCTCTGCTGCTCTGACTCTTCTTATTCCCTCCCAGAGAGCCTTTAATGATCTCCTCTGCTCAGCTGGAGACACCTGGTGGCCAAAGAGCTGCAACTGCAGCTGAAGCTTTTCACCAAAACCTCTGGGATGTTGGTTCAGAGGAGACTTTCGTTACACTAAAATCAATTTGCTTTCTTTATTAATTGGGGGTGTGAAGAAGTCAGAAATAGCGTGTGTCTGGATTCACAACATGAGATAGTTGTTCCATCTCCAGAACAGAAGTTTGTTCTGCATTGATGGATCTTCTGCAGCGACTAGATCATTTGAGAACATACCTCGATCTTGCAGCCCAGTCCAAAATGTTCAGAGCTGGGATTTAATGGAACAGCACTGGCATCCTAGAAGATAAACAGACATGCAAAACATTCATTTACGAATGATTGTCCCGATCCGTTATCGGAAATTGGTCCGATATCAGCCAAAAAAAACGTGTATCTAATTATTTCAGGCTGCATTAAAATCTCAGTTAGAAGCACTTCATCGTTTTCATACCTACTATTAACTATTGTCCTCTGAGTAACATCACTTGATCAAAGCAATCCAGACCACAAAGTCACCGATAAAAGTATGTCTGATTCTGACTCACGGCCAGATGCCGATATCACATCGGGTCGATATCGGTATCGGCCGACTCTCAAAGGTGGCAGCGTTGATATTGTGTCGGAAGTGGAAAAGTTGTCAGGACTTAAATCACATAATAACGTGAGAACTGTTTTGTGTGTTTAGTCAGGTCATCGTTCGATGTTTCTTGATGATCTGAAACGTGTAAGTGTGACAAAATTTGAAAAATAAAAAAACATGAAAAAATAAAAATGTGAGGTTTTCTGTACGCCAGGTGAAGGTTGGCTATGCAACACTTCTCCCTAAAAATACACAACAAAGCTTTAAGTTAGTTCCCAACGTGGTGAGGAACAGATGATCCTTTATCACGTCCTGATGAGTGGAGCCACAGCTCCTTCCTGCCTCTGTCGCAGTCAGTCATGTATTTGTGCGAGTGTTTGGTCTGAGTGCGTCACTGTGCCTGGCAGCGCAGTAGTAGGTGCTGCTGTCGTTCACCGTCAGGCCCGGAATGCTGAGAGAAAATTTGTTTCTCGCAGCTTCGTGTGACGATCGGTAGCGCCCGGCCGTTGATTCATATTCTGTGAGAAGGAGCTGGATCTCAGCCCCGTGGCGGTTCTGTCGGTACCAGAGCATGGTGTAGCTGCTCATGGAGTACCCGGCGCCCACGCTGCACTCCAACGTCGCATCAGCATCCGAGGAAACGACCCGATCTGCAGACTGGAGCACCGTAACAGAGAAACCTGCAGCAAACGGGAGAGGAGAGTTTCAACGTGCTGCCAGGCTCAGATATATAAATGTATGAATGTATTTCAGCTCTTCAGTGAAATCCAAACCTGCTACCCACCGGAGGACACCAACAGGGACAGAAAAACCCCCCCGAGAAGCATGTCATCGATGAGCGGCCCTGATCCGAGTGGAGCAGCTGCAGAGGTCGACTGAACGAGAAGTCATGCGACCACGTGACAGGAAGTAAAGTCTGCCGCTGTCAAAATACCAGCTCAGTACTTCAGCAAATAACTCATCTTAACCAGCATGAACCGAAACATTTACTTATTGCACTTTTGCAGGTTTTTTTTCCTCCTACAAACTTTGTATCTTTTCTTCCAAGCAAAATGAAAATGAAGTTCCGGTAAGCAACATGCCACCGATGGGAGTCGACTGTTTGATTTTAACCAGTAATATTGGCGAACATTTGGATTAATTTTGTTTTGGTTCAGTTCAATCAACATTGCTGAGTGGAAATGTTCAGCTTTAACAGCTGAAATTCAAACAAATCTCATACAGACACATTTCGAAGCGTCAACAGAGATGAAGAGGAGTAGCTCATCTTTTCATCGTTTCAATCCACTAGAAACCTATAAATTGTTTTCATTCGTTTTTGTTTCGGATGTCATTGATTGCAGCTGAAGTGTTGAGTCACTGTAACAACTATTATTCTTATTCTTATTCTTATTGTGTGTGTCTGTGTTTTAGAGCGTGTGAGTTACCAAAAGAGTTTATTCGCAGCTTAAATCGAAGAAAAACATGAAGCTGCAGAGTTTCAGTGAGCAAATCAGTCGTACATTAATGACACAACGCATTTCAGCCATCGTGTTTGGACAGGAAAGTGAGTTTTACCATCTATTTTACAAGAGAGTTCTGGGTTTCATGACGTTATACAACAATAGCAGCATATGTGGTACAATTATTAATTATGTCACCATAATATTTGTGTTGACATGTGAAATATCTGCAGGTTGGTGGAGGACATCGTCTTGGTTTCATCTGGAGTTTTGAGCTCTAAATCAAATTAAGAGCCGGTTGTGGGAGGCTGAGTGTCCAACAGGAAGAACATAGTGAATAACAGTGAACAAATGTAGCCTCTTATTTACCGATTTTAGGGTATTATTATTGCTCAAGGCATGAGGTTTTTGTTGTTTTTTTCCCCCCTTCAGTTTTCATTTGCTGTCACGCGCCTCTGGTTTCCTGCTGGGCTGCGGTTGCCGTCTGGCTCACTCTGGAGGTTTTTTGTACGGCAGAGTCGCTCTCTTTTAATACTGTGTGCTGACGTGCGGCCCCGAAATATTCTCCGCTGTCTTCAGGGTGTCTCGGGTTCAGGAGGTGGAGATGAGCCATCTTCTCTCCGTCTCCGCTGATCCGAAAGTGCCTTTCAAATCCCAACTCCACAACGACGTTTGTAAAATAGACGTAGCCGATCAGCTTCAGGGCAGTGTCTCCCGGTGAGCGCTGGTACCAGAGGATCTGGTCGTAGTTCGGGATTGAATGAGTGAAGGTCAGGCTGGCGTTGTCGTTCGGTAGGACCAGAACGTCCGCCGGGGACTGAGACACCTGCTTTTCTTTGCTGAGGTGGACTCCTGAGCAAAGATCGATTTTTAGGAGTAAATTGAATCAACGGCACTTGCAAATCTCCAAATTTACCTTGCTAGGTTGAAACTGTAAAACAAACTGCTGCTTTGGTTAATAAACGAGCAATACCTTCAATCCAGAAGGCGATGAAGACAAGAGATGGCTTCATGTTGAATGGTAAAGCTGTGTTTTTACCTTGACAGGAGAGACGGGAAGTGAGGAGCTTCTAGCGTTGGACTGAACTCCAAAATACACCAAATACACCAACTATACCACACAGTGACTCCGCCTTCTAGCCGATCAGAACCTGGTCTTCTGCTGTCACGTTTTCAGCCCAGCAAAGTAGGTACAACGTACCGGTCTGGTCCTAACCCAACTCTAACCCTCGTATAAAATCCTGGTGACCAAGTAGAATCAAGCTGAGTGGAGATACAAGTGGAGCAGGAGCAGGAATGGTCAGCAGGGAACCATAAGAGGTGCAAGAGTTTGTGTGTGAAAGGAAGTGATTTGTTCACAATACCTGTGAGGGAACAGAGAATTAAAAATGAAATCATTTTGCTCCTTTTCTTAAAGTGATTTAGCTGAAATGATGACGAGTGGGATGAGAAACAGGAAGAGATTTGAGGAAATGACATCAGAGTCACATGACAGACCAGGAGCAGACGCTTTTATGGTCCCCACTTCATAATGAACGAAGTGTCTCTTCAAATAGTGTTAGATATTTTTTTATCAGAAGCCATTGTGCGAAAGTAGAAGGCCACACAAAACTTGAGGTTTAGAGCGCCCCCTGCTGGCGTAAACACGAGTAAACAGAAAATGAAACAAAGGTCAAAGGTAACAATCATAATAATTAGACATTGTAAAAGAAAAAAACAATGAAAAAAGTATGAAATGGAAAGAAACTGGACGAGAAGTGAACAGAATCAGGAGGTGCTGTGGTGATGCACAAGATGGAAGCAAATAAATACATAAGCTTGGAATGTTGTATGAATAAACGCCGTTATTCAGTTTATATTATTTCTAGACGTGTTCGTGAAAAATGGACATTTGTTTCCACTGAAAACTGCTTGTGACATTTGTTTCAAATCCTTATTGAATAAGAAGCCTTCATTTGCAAAAAAATATATTTTTTAAAAGTCCCCTAAATACAGTGATGTTCCTGTATGTAAATGTTTGTATGCATTTGCGTGTGCAGCGGGCGACAGCAGGTTTTCAGTCGGTGGTAAAAATGTTCAATGCCAACAACACGACTCCGATATTCAGTCTGTGTATTGAATCCTCCGTCTTCCCAGCCACAGCAGCAGGTGCTTGAACGACGTTTAATCATTCGTCTATCAAAACCACCGATGACAAAACACAGCACAGTTTTTGTTAAGGTGCAGAGAGCGTTTCTGTCATTGTGCTTCTCTTGCAGCACAGTAGTAAACGGCAGTGTGACTCTGATTCACGGTTTGGATCGTCAGGGATCCGTTCTTCGCCGTATCCCCTCCCAGATCTCCAAAGATCCCAAAGTCCTGTTTATACCCGTCTTCCATAGTCGCATCTTTGAAGTACAAATATCCGATGAGCTTCAAGGCCGTCTCCGCAGGTCTCCGTTGGTACCAGAGAATCTGTCTGTAGTCGGTTTTTTCATGGGTGCAGAAAATGTGAACTTTATCACCAGCTGTTTTGATGAGTTCAGAGTGGGACTGATGGACCTCCAGCCCCAAACTGAGACCTGAGCACAGGAGAGAAGATGGAGAGATATAACGACTGATTTCACCTCCTGAGGAAACAGTCATTTAAGACCACGCTGTTCTGAAGCAAAATTACTTGCGAGACACGAGAAGACAAAGATGCAGATCATGTTTCCTCCTCAGTGTCAAGGGACGTCTTAGAAACGTCCCGCAGCATTCGGGTCGACTGTCAGGTGTGCAGCCAAAAGATTTCGACAGAGACAGTCATCCTCAAGAGGAAACGGAAGTGACGTTGAAACGCCACCCCTTAACGTCAAAAGATTCAAAGCTCAGCTTGTGAGCGGATTTCTGTTTAAAGTCTAATCTCAGATGCTCAGGATTTTTAGAAAAGTTAATCTGGACTGTAAGGAATCGCCTACCTGTCAAACCCCAGACAGAGACGCATTTATGGTCTGTACCTGCTTGTCCTTGCAGAGTTGGACGATGCCTGTCTCCAGCAGCCATCGGACGATATTAGAGGTGAGAGTCTGACTGGCAACTCCGGCTGCGTCTCCATTACAAGTGCGTGCAAAACTTTGTCGACATTCTGCTGATCTGAAAAAGATTAAAAAAAAAAACAATTTCCCACTTCTGGTCTTTCCATTAAATAAGAAACGTAGTTAAGATGACGCGTGTATAAGTCTGTTCAGGCGACAAGTCATTAAAATGCACTGCGCCGTCATCATCCCTTCTTTGTCGTTTCCGCCAGCGGTAACGTCTGGTTGTTGATCATGTGACTTGTGTGTTGTGAAAAAATCGTTTCCATTGCAGCTTTACGAAATACACTGATTTTGAAGCTTCTTTGAAACTGTAGAATAATAATCAAATTTAGAGAATGCAGGGATTCAGGTGTGCAAACTTTTATTTTGAAGGGATAGTTGAGCTATCCCTTCAAAATAAGCCTCCCGATTGTGGTCGGGAGGCTCCTGATTCCTGTGCAAACTATGCTGATTCTTTTCTAAAACTGTTTTTATTTCTATTCTACTGTTTTATTTTCTCTCCGAATAGAAAATCCAAATCTTCTGCTTTCACACATTTTCAGGAGTTTTCTTTACAACCACAAGCAGGTGTAAGTTTTCTGCAATAACCACTGGTGATATAAAAACACAGCACAGTTTTTGTAAAGGTGCAGAGAGCGTTTCTGTCATTGTGCTTCTCTTGCAGCACAGTAGTAAACGGCAGTGTGACTCTGATTCACGGTTTGGATCGTCAGGGATCCGTTCTTCGCTGTACTTCCTCCCAGATCTCCAGAGATCCCAAAGTCCTGTTTATACCCGTCTTCCATATTCGGCTTGTCGTAGTGCAAATATCCGATGAGCTTCATGGCCGTGTCTCCAGGCGAGCGCTGATACCAGAGCATCACTCTGTAGTCGGTTCTTTCATGGGTGCAGAAAAGGTGAACTTTATCACCGGTTCTTTTGAAGAGATCAGAGTGAGACTGATGGACCTCAAGCCCCAAACTGAGACCTGGGAGTGGAAGAGAAGATGTTGATTATTCTGGTCGTGGAAACAAATCCTTAATTCTTGCTTTTCTGGGGTAAAAAAAATAAATAAATAAAATAAAATAAATTACCTGCAAGGAAAGACAAGATAAAGATTGGGTTCATTTTTTCCTGCTCAAGTGAACATTTGTTGTTTGGATGGTTCTTGCAGCAAACTGAACTGTTGAGTGTGCGGCTGATGAAGGTTTCTGGAGTTTCAGAGGTGATGGTGAATGACGTGACGGGGAGTCGGCCTGCAGCTCAACAGGAAGCGGAAGTGAAGAGCATCACCGAGTCAAAGGAGTCAATCAAAGTTCATCTAAATTCAAACCATAATGCTGATGGTTCTTGAAAAAAGTACATGGAAATGTTTTTTCATGACACGTTTTTCAGTGATAAAACTGAAAATGGTGGCTCAAATCCACCTTAAGCCCTTTCTACTGAGAGTCTGTGTGTTTGTAAAGGAAAGTGTCTTTAGTATAGTTCAGGCTGCTCATTTATTGAGCCTCACTGCCACCTACTGGACAGTCACAACAGTGCACAACGTGGGTTTCTGATGAACTCTTGTTTTATTGTCAGTCGGGTTTTTGTTCAGCTGTTGTGTTTCCTCACATCACTGTGTTTTGCCGACAGCGCAGAAATAAACGCCGCTGTCTTCAGGCTGCAGGTCCTTCACAGTCAGAGCTCCGGTCTCTGCCGTGTCTTTGACGGCCGAGTATTTGCTCTGCAGGTTCTCTCCGTAGTCTGGCTGCCCACCGAACATCGTGTACACGACGAGGGTCATGGCCTCCCCCGGCCGCTGCCGGTACCAGTACATCTGGTTATAAGTGATGTCTTTTTTGTGGCTGCATTTCATCTCCGCGGACTTGGACTCAAAGCTCCAGCTGATTGTTGGGTCCTGGGCGACGTCCTGGCAGAGACCTGTGAGGAGACAGAAGGACACTCAGCAACTCTTCAAGTGTTTGAATCAACAAACGAAAAACCTCGATCTGATGCTTTGGGGCGATACCTCGCTTCTTTGATAAAAAGAGTAGAAATGTGATCACAACTTGAGATATCATTTTTGAATCGCGTCTGTTGGCTCCCGTTGGTGTGGTCTAAAACTGTTGCACTGAATTTCTGAGGGAGGTTAAACGCTGTGTTGCTTCAAGAAGATCCTCCCCCTTTCAGAGAGAGAGAGCGACATCTCATTAGACTGAGCTGTGTGACAGCGTGAGCCATAATAATAACAGAAACAAAGGGGAGGTTTTTGCACTGAGGAGCAGTAAGGTGGAGCACTGTGGTAGCGAGCGGCACAGAAGTAAACCCCACTGCTGTTTGGGTGGAGAACTTCGAGCGTTAAGGTGCAGTTCTGGTCCTTTTCCGCGTTCCCACCCAGCTTAACACCCAGCCCGGCTTCGGGATTATCCATGTTTTTGAACATGTGTCCCAGGAACTGGAGCTGGGTCGACTGTTTGTACCAGAGGACCCGGTCGTAGTTCGGAATAGCGTGTGAGCATCGTATGGCGGCGGATTCCCCCGGCTTTCCAAGGATGTGATCGGGAACCTGGAAGACCTGGTCGCTCAGAGACGAACCTGGGAAAGGAGAACAAAAGCAGACAGATGGACGGAAACCTTACGCTGAGAGGCCTTTACATGTCGTGGCGCAGCATTTAAAATGTCTGTGGGAAAGTTTAGAAACTGTTCTACCTGAAAGGAGAAAGAGATCAAAGCTGATACAAAAGAAAAGCATCATTGTGTTGTAATCGGTCAAGTCAATACAGTCGCAATGATTCCAACGTCAACCTAAAAGCGTCCAGGTCCAGAGGAGGCAAGTTGTCTACTGTCCTTCTGAACACTGAAAGAGCAGCATGGCCTTGAAATAGAGTATGCTGCCACCTAATGGTAGGATGTGAAACTACATAAAGATTAAATCTACATTAGTGCTGTGAAATTCCAAATTAAAGGTATATATTTGCAAAACCAACTTTTATCACGAAAATCGTTTATGTCCAGTGATGTCAAATTACCGCAACAAAAGTGCAATAGAATAAAGCAACACAAAGTTGCTTCACTCATGAAACAGACTGGACTCCCATGTTCTGTTTGGCAACTTTATTCATTGACTCCCGGCTGCTAACAACGTCTCTGGGTCCTCCAGCCACTGTGAGCGACTTCACTGAAAGAAGAACAAACTCGTCTTCGCCAAAAGTTCGTCGGACGCAGAAACACACCGACAAGTTTCTGACGGTTTCATGTTCAAATGAAGTGATGTGGTAAAATGTTTCTTTTCCCTGATTATTTTGTGGCGTGAATTGTTTACGCTTTGATCCTTAAAACACCAAAACATTCCCATAACGTTATATTTGAGGATGCAATTTTTCAAATATCAAATCAAATGCTTTTCCTTTAAACTCTCGCTTGAATTTCTTGCAACCTTTCACTTTTACTTGAGTAAAATTAGGTTGAAGTAGTGCTACTCTTACTTGAGAACAACTGTTTTTGCTCCTCCACTCGCCTCTGGCCTTTATGAGCTTTAACAGTGTTAGCTGGAGGTAATGAAGCAGCTGTAACGATCAGTAAGCTGCTGGCCTCAGATGAAAGAAATCTGCTGTTTGGAGGTTTTTGCACTGAGAAGCCGAGGCGTGCAGCACTGTGCCTACTAGCAGCGCAGAAGTAAACGCCGCTGCTGCTCGTGTCGACTCCCTCTATCGTTAAGATGCAGGTTTTCCCTTTAGTTGCTTCCCCCGTCATCTCCACGCTCACTCCTGTCTCTGGATTGCCGTCGTTGACGTTCATGTACCCCAGGAGCTGCATCTGGTGGTCCGTCGACTGTTTGTACCAGAAGATCCGGGTGTAGTCCTGAATTTCATGCCTGCAGCTGATTTGGGGTTTGTCTCCGCTTTTGCAGAACTTTTCAGAAGGAGTCTGGTAGACTTGGTCGCTGAGAGAAGAACCTGTTGATTTTATTTAGTTTTTCGTTGCTAAAACTGCAAATGTACACATGAAATCAGACGGATTGCAAGCAGAAATACAATTACCCGAAACAAGCAAAACGCGACAGATGAAGCAGACGATGACGATCATGGTGTTTACGTTTCTCGGTCGGTTTGATCCGAATGGCTCAAACGGTCTGGATCACAACAAACCCAGAAGACTCGTTCCAGTCTGAGGCGGAGTGAGAGGTCTTACTGTGGCTCCTCCTCTGTCACATGAGGAAACCAATCACCCATCAACAAGTCAAGTCCAGGTTATATGTGTTTAACATTTGAGCAAGAAGGCAGTTTAAGTCCTTTACACCATGAAATACAATCACCAGTTTTGAAACGAGCAATAAACGTTACATCTGGTCAAATGTCAACGTCAAAATCAAGAAAATATAGATCAAATATCTGTTGCCCAATGCTCTATTCATCATGACTCAAAAGCAACAAGTGTGTTAAAGCCTTGGTTTAAAGGTTTTTTTTGTTTGTTTGTTTGTGTGTTTTGTAGTTTTCTGGAAGTTTGTTCCAGATTTGTGGTGCTTCTCCATGTTTGGTTCTGACTGTAGGACTCAATAACTAAACACATTGAACTCAACCAGCACATAATATATTTACTTATTTTCTTTAAAAAAAAAAACAAAAAAACATCCTAAAACCACTTTCATCTGCACATAAGAGAACCTCCAGGGAAATAACTCGTCAATCTGAGATGAAACACCAAGTTACAGTTCTCCTGGGTTTCTGTGGCTCTGAGCCTGGAGGCGCACACGCAGGCCTGGTTGAGAGGTTTTTGTACTGACTAGTCTGTGGATTGCGTTACTGTGGCGACTGGCAGCGCAGAAGTAAAACCCGCTGCTGTTAGAGTCGAGCCTTTCTACTGTCAGCATGCACTCCTGGTCTTTGTCTGCGCTGCCGGCCACCTTTACGTCCAGCCCTTTCTCTGGGTAGGTGTCCGTGTAGTAGACGTATCCCAGCAGGAGCAGTCCACTGGATTGTTGCTTGTACCAGAGGATCAGGTTGTAGTTTTGAACACTGTGCGAACAGCTGATGTTGGCCGTCCCTCCTGATCTCCTGAAGATGTTGGCAGGAGTCTGAAACACCTGCTGGCTCCGAGAGGAACCTGGAAAAGTCGAGAGAGAAGAAAACTGATACCGCAATGCACTGTTGGAATCAGTTGATCGGATAGAGGTGTAGAAGTTAAAATCTTAAAATCACCTGGGAGCAGAACCCAGTTGAAATAAACGCTCAGGACGACAGCGATCAACATTTCCTTGTTGTTTTGCGGTCCCTGTGTTTGAACACGCTACTGATTTTGGGTTTATCAAACCATCTTCAAGAAGGAGGAGCTTCGGTTCCTCCTCAGCGCCGAGGCAGTCTGTGACGACACAGCGCCGCCTCATGAAAGGAAGCAACGCAGCTGCAGAAAAGATTAAACTCGAGGTTTTTGTGCCGGGGAGCATTAATATGAAGCACTGTGGTATTTTGCGGCGCAGAAATAAACGGCGCTGCTGCCCACGCTCAGGTCCTCCAGAGTGCAGAGGTCGTGTTTGTTTGCGGAGCCATTGATCCTCACGTTGACTCCCGGCTCTGGAGTTCCAAACATCACGTTCATGTACCCCAGGAACTGCATCTGGCTGCGGGTTGAGTGTTTGTACCAGAGGATCCGATCGTAGCCGTCGATAGAGTGTGAACAGTTGATGACGGCCGCCTCGCCTGGTTTGAGGAACATCTCAGCCGGAGTCTGATGGACCTGATCGCTGAGAGAAGCTCCTGTTGAAACGTGGAATATTACTGTTAAATCATGTAAACAATTTCCTTTAAAGAAACCACTTCTACCACATCGTTCAGCGTGGTCTTTAAAAATAAAGACTTGTCGCGATAAAATGCATAAAAACGCCTTTTTATATGAACAAAGTCGACAATCTCACCTAAAGCTGGAAGAACTTTGGTCATTAACCAGAAGATGATGATCATTGTCTTTTCTTAAACTTAGAATGACAGTGATTTGGTGTTTTATCTCTCGCTGGTGATTGATTTCATTGGGGGTTCTCTTATATGCAGATGATATTGTGTTTCTACACCCATCATATGCTGGTCTGTTCAGTATGAGAGTCTGTAGAAACTCCCACAGGAGGAAAACAGTGACGTGTTCGAAGTACTTCCTTCTCTTCCAACTCTCTCTGTATCTCTCTCTCTTTTTCTGTGTGTTTGAATATTCTTCATATAGCCGATTGCCAACAAAGAGAGAACTTTTGTGGAAGGTGATCTTTACTTTTTTTTCATTTCAGTTCTGTATCAGTAAGATTTAGACCATATCCTTATGTTAAGGATGTGGTTAGGAAGTGGAAATCAGTAGTACAGGGATGAAAGTGTGTCTGTGTCTGTGGCTTTGTCTTCGATAGAGTTTAAGGACCGTTTTCTGGCAAGTACTATGTTTATTATTATGGGGGCCCAAAGCCTTGGGTTAGATTTATAATATGTGTTATATATAATCTTTAGTGCTACTTTCATACATATTTTACAAGAAACACAGTAGCCTCTCTGTTGGAGTTTTAAAATTATACTTTCACGAGAAGAGTTTTCAAATTTGCCGCAACACAGACTGCTACAGGAGATCTGTCCTGCCAACCCACATCTACATTAACTCTTTAAAGACTCTGGAGTGCCTTGTGTTACCTTTATTTTATTTCCCTTTGGGGGCAAAGTATTGTTGAATCTGAAATTGAACTGATCTGTTAGAAATTTTTCTTAAAATATATAAATCTCTTCTCTTTCCCTATCAGTATAAAACAGATCCTGATACTCACGATTCCACATTAACTTTAGTTTTCTTGGCCAGACTTTATCTTTGCCGTTTTCTAATCTCGCTCTCTGATTAAACTCTCAATCAAAATTGAAAACCTTTGAATGAACTGCAGCATGAAACTCGGCGGGACGAATCGCGCCGTGTTCTCGCGGGTGCAGGATGAGGTGAGCCGCGATTCTGATTACAGAAACTCTGATGTCGGGTTTTTGCACGGAGCAGCAGTGAACCGCAGCACTGTGCCGACTAGCAGCGCACAAGTAAACGGCACTGCTGCTCCCGTTCAGCTCTTTGATGATCAGAGTGCAGTTCTGGTTTGCATTCGCGCTCCCCGCCATCTCCACGTTCATCCCCTTCTCTGGAAACGGACTGGTTCCTGTCGCGTATCCCAGCAGCTGCATCTGATGCTCCGTCTGTTTGTACCAGAGGATCTGGTTGAAGGTCTGGATGCTGTGAGAACAGCTGATTGTGGCCGCTTCTCCGGTTTTCTGGAACATCTCGACTGGAGTCTGGACGACCTGGTCGCTCTGGGAGGAACCTGAAGAAGCAGACGACAGAAACGGCCAACAATGTCTTTCTGATGAGCCGAATTTTAACTCTGGAAGGCGATCTAAAGAAGCAAAACTAACGAAAGAAGCTGGCAACATTACTTCAGACAGAAAATACATGGTTTTAATCGACTCTTCATGTCATTTTTACCTGAAACGAGTAAGGTGTTTGAGCTTATCCAGCAGAGAATGAACAGCATCATCTTATCTCACTTTTAAAAACGGTTCTGCTTCTGTTTTCCTCTCTGCATATGAAGCCAGGAAAGTGGGCGTGGCCGCTTCGCCTCAAGCTTCTGCCAAATTGATCAAACAGAGACGATCAGCCGGAAAGGTGAAAGACACTCCATAAACTCTGAATCAGGCAAATACAAAACTTTAAGCAAGCAAAAAATATTGAAAGATCAATTCAGTTGAGTTTTCTGTTTGTTAATGGTTTTCCATCATATGGTAGCGATGCCATGAATAATTTCTGTAAAAGTTCTTGCACTGTGTAAAAATATTGATTAAGTTCTTTGTGAAACTGTCAACAATAAAGCAAATATTCTGCAGATCATTTTAGGTGGAACCGTGACTGTCTTCATGTTAAACACTGACATGTGCCTGTTGGTTATTTAATGTAATTTTGTGACATAGATTCATGTTTGCAGATGATGCAGATTATTTCATTTTGTTTTGTGATAAGTTTCATTATTTATTCAGTCAAACTCTCACCTGTTTCCTGCTATATGCTGATTATCGATAGAGTAAAACTGGTTGGGAAACACCGCCCCCTTGTGGACAAAATTATACTGTCTGAAAAAGGTTTGGTTTAAAAAAAAAAAGTTAAAAAATGAGGGTTAAAAATCAGAAGAACTTGGCTAGAGGTAAATGAAGAGGAGCAAACATTAAGGAGGATATTGATCATCACGTTACGCATTTCTGAGAATTGTAATGAAATCATTTTTCACAATAAACTTACTGATTAGATTTTAATCAGTCGGTTTATCTTCTCCCTCATGTTTCACCACTTTGATGGCGATTTGACTTTCAACACAAAACCAGATTTCAGACTCCTGCTCTGAGAGTGAAGTCTTTAATTCAACTTTTCTCTCAAGTAATTTGGGGTAAAAGCAAGCCGGTATGTAAGACTTAAAAAAAAACACTAAAAAGTAGAACTGTTGATTCATTTGATCTCTGTTGTAATGTCTAATGTACTACAAATTGGAATATATATTTTTACGTATAGTCTAAACACCTGCTGACGGCTGAAGCTGCAGGTGCAATAATCTGATAGCTGCCGGCGTCAGATGAAAGAAACCTGCAGTTTGGAGGTTTTTGCACTGAGACGCAGAGACGTGCAGCACTGTGCCGACTAGCAGCGCAGAAGTAAACGCCGCTGCTGCTCGCGTCGACTCCCTCTATCGTTAAGCTGCAGGTTTTCCCTTCGGTTGCTCCTCCGTCTATCTTCACTTTCACTCCCTTTTCTGGATAGCCGTCGTTCACGTTCATGTACCCCAGGAGCTGCATCTGGTGGCCCTCGGTTTGTTTGTACCAGAGCATCCGATCATAGTTGGGAACTTGATGTGAACATGTTATTACAGTAGCTTCTCCGGAGTTTTTCAGGACGTTTGCCGGAAGCTGAACGACTCGGTCACCGAGCGAAGAACCTGGAAAAAGATAAACGGTGGAGAAAGTTGCATTTGGCGTGCGACTGAGAGAGAGAGAGAGAGAGAAACTTCAATGAGGCATGCTGAAATATTACAGAAAACATATTTCACCTGGAAGGGAAAATAAGCAACAGCTTATATAAAGTAGGAGGATCATTGTCAGAGTGGATCCACAGCAGTGTCGGTGCGTGAGCTCAGTCCACCTCACATCGCTCTGTGACTCTGAGGAAAGCGGCTGAAAGTTTCAAAGTGGGCTGTGTTCAAGTGCTGAACGTCACTGGAATCCCAGCATCTCCTTGGTGAGGCTGTGCTGCCACCTATTGAAAATATGAACACGGACCGTCTGTCCTTCTGTTCAACATGGTGGCGGCAGCGTCACGTTCTGGCACCGAAAACGTCGAGAGAAATTACTTTCCAGCATCATCCACATAAATCAACTTCATGCAATAAAAAGTTTTACTTTTCTAATGTCCAAACCAGAGTTCTGATTTAAATTTAACAGGAAAACAAACAAACAAACAAACAAACAAACAAAAAAAAAAAACAGAGTTTGCCTGAAAAAGATTGTTTTAAACATAAAGAGATTCCCACAACTCCATAGATTTGGGCCACTATCGTTAAATCGAGCTAACACTCATTTTAAAGTCGACAGAAGATTAAAATTAAATCAGAAGTTGTTTCAACAAATTAATAAGTCAAGGCTATGCACTCTTATGTAATAGGGGTTACATAAGAGTGCATTACTTTCACAACATATTAACATTATAAACAGTGTAAAAAAAATCACCTCAGAGCAAATCAAAACAAAATTTTTCTTGGGTGGAGATGAGAATCTATAGTGCAATAATAAAATAGCATTTCAAGATGGAATCTAAAGCTGAAGTATCGATCTTACCATATTAGAATCGATCCGATCCGATACCTACATGGTATCAGTATCGTACTTGTTGATATTGTTGTTGATATTTTGGATCGATTCACCCACATCTAGTATAAATCTCACATAAAGACATTTTAGAGAGACCAGTGGGCCTAAATGATGTTTTTGGACAGTGGGAGGAAGCTTCACTCTTCCACTTTGAGAACACGCAAACTCCACGCAGAAAGACTCTAATAAAATGACTCAGTGGAGAGTTCACACGGGTGCAGCAGGATGGGAGGTTTTTGCACAGAGCAGCAGTGATATTCAGCACTGTGGTAACTGGCAGCACAGTAGTAAACTGCACTGCTTTTCTCACTCAGCTCTTTGATTGTTAAAGTGCAGGTCTGTCCTTGATCTCCACTCCCGTCCATCTCCAGCTTCACATCGGTTCCAGGTTCAGCATTTGTGTTGTCTTTATATCTGTACCCCAGCAGCTGCAGCTGTTTGTCCTCTAGTCTCTTGTACCAGAGGATCGCATTGTAGTTCTTTATATCGTGAGAGCAGCTGATTCTGGCTGCTTCTCCTCGCTTTGCCACAATGTTGAACGGAGTCTGATGAACCTGATCGCTGAGAGAAGATCCTGCGAAGAGCATGAACACTGATTACACAGGAACTGATCAAATATTATTTATCATCAGAAACACGTCTAATACGGAAATGAGAACAGAGCAAATGACTGCAGGAACAAAACTGTTTACCTGAAACCACAACAAGGATCTGAGCCATCATGACCAGCAGGATTAACATCATGCTGCTGCTTGTAGGTTGACTGTAGTGTTGACTGCAGGTACTGAAGGGGTTCAGCGTTTCTGTGGCTCCGATTCTTTTAAAACCCATCAATCAGCATCACCGACGTGCCCTATGTGGGCGGAGTCACAGCGCCCCCTAGATATTATTATGATTTTCTCCTATGAGATGCTGCTTTATGTTATGGGAGGAACTGACCAAGATCACCATAGTTAACTAAATCTAACAAAATGGCAACAGCTGAAATAAATAAAAAGTCTGAGAAAACTAAAACTGCTAATACGACTGATAAAAACCAAACTGAATAATATTTAACAAGCAAACAAACTCTAAAAACTAACTAGAACTAACTGAATTAGACAAAGAGTCACAACGAACTAAAACTAATCTATAATGAAAAACACTGAAAGGATCAGAACCTCAGAGTTCACACAGCTGCACCTATGGGGAGGTTTTTGCACAGAGCAGCAGTGATATTCAGCACTGTGGTAGCGAGCAGCACAGTAGTAAACTGCGCTGCTGTCTGGGCCGAGCTCTGGGACGGTTAAGGTGCTGTTTTTGTCTCTGTTTGCGCTGCCGTCTATTTTCACGCCGAGCTCCTTCTCTGGATATCCGTCGTCTCCCAGCATGTATCCCAGGAGCTTCATCCCATGAAGCCCCGACTGCTTGTACCAGAGGATGCGGTCGTAGTCTGGGATGCTGTGAGAGCAGCTGATCTTAGCCGTCTCTCCGGGGTTTTTGAACATGTCGGCTGGAACCTGGACGATTTGGTCACTTGGAGAGGAACCTGTGAGGGGACACGAAATCAAGTGTGAGGAGTTTTGATCCGTTTGACTTGCAGACCGGAGGACATTCTGGATGACTTTTCATACCAGAAACAAGTGTGATGTGGAAGCTAAAGCAGCAGAGGATGAAGAGGATCATCTTGTCCCAGTCAGATTGTCTTTGGTTTTGTTGCTATGGCTGCATATGAAGTAATCCGGGTGGGTGGAGTCACTGTCGCTCCACTTCTTAGCATAAAATATCACACCAGTGTTTAAAAAAAAAAAAAAACAAAAAAAACTCACCTTTAGAGGTGAAAGACATTCTGTCAGTTCCTAAAGAGCAAATATTATCTTTAGTGTTAAAAATTCAGGTTAAATTCAGTTGCAAACTATAACCTGTTATCATAACTGTATGATAGGAAACACTGCCTCCTAGTGGACAAAAATAAAGCTTCACAGTGAAGTTAAAAACGGAAAAAATAATAATTATGATAAGAATCTGCAGAAATCAGGAATATATTTCATAATTTATTCACATTTTTTCTGAATGGAGTTAAATTTAAAACAATAATTCTTTCTTTTTTCTCAGGCAAACGTTGTTGTGCTCTTTAAAATGAAATAAAAAAATGAATTCACTTTTCTTTTAAAGAATAATGTGATATATTACTGTGCATTGACTTGCATGAGAAGAGCATTGCAGTAAAAAAGTACCTGAAGCATCAGACATTCACAGGTCCTTTATTGACAATTAGAAATTTATTTATTATGCTGAAATTCTTCCTATTTGCAGTTTTCTGTAAATGGGGAACAATGCATATTTAAAGTCTTTTGGTATTTTTAGCCCAAAACCTTCACACATGTTTATGAACAACGAAACATGAGTCATAAAATCAGTGGGTTGAGAACTAAGCCTTGGGGTACACCTATTGTTTCAAAGGAACAATATTTTTTTTGTCACCTAAGACTAAAATTAATGAACCAACTGCTTTCCTCTGCTCAAATCATCATTTGATTTATATTCAGTAAAGAAAAAATTAGAAATCTTTGCGGAAAAATATGGACAAAGCCAAACTCTTCGGGGTTTTATTGTTTATTTCAAAGTATCTCAGCGATCTGTCGGCTGCAATCTGCTGTAAAACACCCAATACTGCAGGAAAAAACTCAAAGGACTTCAAGGATGCCAGGTCAGCTGCTTCTCATTTAAATATTCGCAAAACTCTGCCATTTCCTCCCCAATCTGTTGACAAAACCCTCACTGATCATGGAATGTGGAAGAGCGACGTCAACTGCACAGATAATTCTCAGTGTCCATCTTTTAAATGGGCTGCCAGTGGATCTGAGTGGACTGATGATTTGTGTTGTATCAGCTGTTGCTTTGATCAGATCGTCATGAAGGAGGAGGAGGAGCTTCGGTTCCTCAGATGACACGCCGCCATCTTCTGAGAGGCAGCGACGCAGCTGCAAAAAGTAGGCATGACATCAAAACAGATTAAGCTCGAGGTTTTTGTGCTGGGGAGCATTAAGATGAAGCACTGTGGTATCTAGCGGCGCAGAAATAAACGGCGCTGCTGCTCGCGCTCAGGTCCTCCACCGTCAGAGTGCTGATCTGGTCTTTGCTTGCGCTGCCACTGATTTTCACCTCAACGTCCGGCTCTGGGTATCCGTTTACAACGTCGTTGTATCCCAGGAGCTGCATCCGGCCGCCAGTCGAGTGTTTGTACCAGAGGATCACATCGTAGTTGTCGATGCTGTGTCTGCAGCTGATGACGGCGTTTCCTCCGGGCTCGTGGAGCATCTCGGCCGGAGACTGATGGACCCGATCGCTGAGAGAAGAGCCTGTTGAAACATGGGAAATGTTTCATTCTCCTTCATCCGGAATGATTAAAGGAGTAGAAATAGAAAAACGAGGTTTCAAATGAACCAAAAGGCGATTTTACCGAAAACGTGAATCATGTTGAGCATCAGGCAGAAGACGACGATCATGTTGTTGAGTTTTCTGAATTATCAGTCAATGTTGAAGTGACTGTTTAACCTTC
>VMRN01000137.1:551397-565420 GCA_010277015.1 Poeciliopsis turrubarensis | reverse complement strand
TTATTATTATTATTATTATTATTATTATTATTATTATTATTATTTTAGCAGGTACTTTTTGAGACCGATCAATAAATGGAGCTTAAAAACATAAATGCTTGTAACTGCAAACGTTCTGCTCCAGATCACAGTGAGCAGCTGTTGCGTGTTGTCAGACGCACGTTTGGTTTTTAGCTTCAGTTGACACAGAAATGGAGGCGGCGGCAGCTGTTTGTGCTCGGATGGGGAGCGGTGGGGTTGGGGGGGGTGATGCAGGTGCGATGGCAGAGCCGGATGCTGCGGTGAAGGCCGAAGGTTTCGCCTCGGTCGCTTCTCAGCAGAGAGGCGGCGCTGCCATGCGACCGCATCCTGCCGCTCTGCAGCAAGCTCTGACCTGCTCCTCTGCTCGGATCAGAACCCCCGACTTCCTGTTCCCCGACTTCCTGTTCTCACACGCAGAACGCTCACTGACAAAGAACCATCTCTCTTTGTTCACGCAAAGAAGATTGAATAAATAAATAAATAAATAAATACTACTATGAAAGTAAAGCCAAAATAATTCCATGTAATTTAAATTCAACTTTTTTGTTTGTTTTTTAAACCTCTTAAAAGATTGAAAATGGAAAAAAAATAACCTCACGGAAAATATATGACTCAAATCTGAGTTGAGTTGTTTCGACTTTGTGATTGAAAAAAATGAATGAGTTTCCAGAAAACACATCTGAAATTGTAACAAGTGCTGAGAAGTGTGGAAAACGCAGAAAACAATGACAACGATGCTAATTCTAATATGTAGTTTATACATCTTTATTGAGAAAGTTGTAAAATAAAATAAAAAAAAAAGCTTCACAAAAACCAGTGACATGAAACATGAGCACTTTTACAGTTTGACAAGAATATATGCGGATGTCATGTGGATTTAGAAGATTTTTCATCTCTTCTAAAGTCAAGACAAGGAATGTTTACAGAGCACTTTATCATCACTGTGGTAAAATTATGGCCTAAGTCATTTTTGTCAAAAGGAGTTGGTTGATTTTTTTTTGTTTTCTTTTTTATTCTTTTTGTTTTTTTTGCCAAAAGATTATTAACGTGCAAAAAAAAAAAAACAGTTCAGTTTTTCAGACTAATCACAATATTTAGAATCGAATCATACAGCACACCAGATCAAATCACATAAATCCCAAACACACACACACACACAGAGAAACTGTGCGTTCTGAGCTCCGGAGATTTTATTTGCAGAGTTTACTCAAAGAGTTTCTCCTGTTACTTTGCTCAGGCATCAGTTCGGCGCTCACTTCTTCTGACTTCTTGGTGGACTCTGCAAAACAACGAGAACAAAGGAAAAAAAAAACAAAAAACATACTTAATCCCACATTGATACCGAGCTCCTGACATTCATCTCTTTAATATTAATGGAGATGATAAAGCTGCAGATTCTGCAGGACAGACCTGAAGCTTCCAGACCAGAAAGCAGACCAAGGCGGCGTAGAGGCAGCTCTTCAGGATCAGGGCGCTGTAGGAGAGTTTGGCGTTCTGCGTGATTTTCAGGAATTTCTCTGTTGGGCAGATTAAGAAACATTAGAGCTGCGGAGGCTCCAGATTCACCTGTTTGAGCATAAAAATACATAGTGTTTTTATTTTGTCTGTTTGTTAGTTAGTTTGTTTTTTTTTACCTCGTGTCATCCCTTTGTCCATTTCATTTGCTGAGAGACAGAAAAAGAAGATGATACGATTACTAAACCTGGAGCATAAACAGTCACTAAAGGAGGATTGTTTTCTGAAAGTAACGTACACTTGATAGATTCTGAATGGGTTGTGTAGTTCTTTCCATTGAAGAATGTGACGTTACAACTGAATTCATTGTCAGGCTTGAACCAGGTCTTGGCGTCCAGCCTCAGCCTGCTGGTGATGTAGTACAAGCTTGAGTTCTTTGTGGCGGCGGCGTCAGTCGCCACGCCATCGGTGATGTTCTGGCCGTGGAGCTGCCAGAACACGCTGACATGATCCGGGTAGAAACCAGACACCAGACACACCAGGGTCTTCCTCCTTTTGCCCTCTTCCTTCTTCTGGTCTCTGCACTCCTGGAGCGAAGGTCGAAGGATTTTCACCGTTGGTTCAGTGATACTCGCTCCATCTTCTGTTTATTAAAAAAGATGACATAGAAAGAGTTACTCTGATCTGCGGGGTCAAAATCTGAAACACTATCAGAAATCATGACTGATTTTCTCTTTTATTAATATTTTCTTCTCACCAAAAACTGTGAGTTTGGTTCCCTCTCCAAAATAAGCAGGATAAGAGTCGGAGCACAGAACTCAGTCACAGGCAGAAAACCCAAAACGCTCTCTGGTTACATGAACCAGAACGCTGACGTTATAGTTTTATTCTTGTTGCTCTCTTTCTTTTCTTTTTAACAACAATTCACCTTGATTCTAACGTCGTCCTTTTGGGACAAATCATAAATCTGACATCTTTTAAACAACTCCCTGACTTCTTAACAATGACTGATCAAGAAGATGACGTATTATTTAGCCGGAAAATGAATATTTCACATTTAGGTCCAATCAGGAGCTACAATTTTTTTATTTATTTATTTATTTATTTCATATTACTTTTGTCTTACCTAAAACGGTGAGTTTGGTTCCAGCTCCAAAGTAAGCTTCAGACTGGAAGTCACAGTGTTTAACCGACTGACAGACTGACAATCTGGGCTTCGAGCCAAAACCTGGTTTAGCTGAACGGACGTGGAGAACACCTGTCCCTACCCGCACGAATGAAGGTTTAGGAGTTCACCCTTTTTTACTCAACAAGTCTAATTACTTGAATTATTTACTTTAATTTCACCTTTCTTAAATTTTTTTTTTTAGTGTAATCATCGCAATATCACTCAGGAACAAAATCACCGCCAGGTTGTCGGAGCGCTGGCTTCGTTTCTCCAAACTTTTCTTACCTAAAACGGTGAGTTTAGTTCCGGCTCCAAAGTAAGCTTGTTCGTAGGAGCACAGAGACTCTGAACGGCGTCAAAACCTCTCCCTCCTGCCTCTCTGTGTCCCCCTTCGTCCTTAAGCTTAAGTTTACTCTGCACTTGTCATTTCAAAACGAGCCGAAGAGCCGCTGTGAGTGTTTTTGCAGTTTCTCCTCTTTTACTTGCAGATTCTCTTACCTAAAACCGTTAACTTTGTTCCTCCACCGAAGTGGGCTTCATAACCACCGGCGGCACAGCATGAAGATCACTGCTGGTAATGGCTGGTCGCTCAGCTTCGACCTTCTCTTCTTTTGCTATTTATTCATATTATATCTAAAGTGAATCCTGGTTTTAACCAGTGTGCAGATATTTCAAGCTAGAGGGTTTTTATTCATCGATTTAGGTCATAAAATGAATCTTTGTTGGATTCGTTCCAACAAAAACAAGCAGAGCCTGCTTTCTTTCCAAAACGGCCCATTTTTTTTCCGCCCCACTCATCGTTATTTGAACCTGCTACTCACCTAAAACCGTGAGCTTGGTGCCTCTTCCAAAGTAAGCTTCGTTAACACCAGAGTCACAGTGTGGCAGATCGACTCTAAAAACAAGCTGAGCCGCTGCTTGTCCTTCACTTCTACACTTTACCTGAAACACTATTTCCTCTTTCTTTAACTCTAAAGCTTTACTTTCATAATATATCCGTCACACTGACAAAACAAGACGTACTTTAAGTGAGCCAGTAAAGTGAAGCTGTCGTGTTTCACTCACCCAGAACAGTCAGTTTGGTTCCCTGTCCGAAATAAGCTTCAAAGTTGCCACAGAGCTCCGGCTTAATGTCAAAAAGTTTCCGAGTTGGATTTCAGGGAGAACTACGAGACTCTCTGTGCTAATGTTGTCATAAAACTGGTGATTTTAGCTGCTTTTCATGCATCTTTTACTCACCTAAAACTGTTAGTTTTGTTCCTTTTCCAAAGTAAGCTTCGTTGGCGTTGTCACAGTGCAGCAATACTGAACATGAACCTGTTTGCCTCTCAGATTTAACTTAATAAAGCCTCCAGAGGGTCTAGTCAAAGTATTATTAATTGAAACTCGGTGATGAAGTGAAACATTTACCTAAAACTGTGAGTTTGGTTCCTTGGCCAAAGTAAGCTTCGGCGTTGTCACAGTGCAGTGATGTTGAACGTGAACCTGTTTTTCTGCCAGAATTAACTTTACAAAGACACATCTGTCTGTACAGACGTCCTAATCAAAGTATTACTCATTAAAACTCTGTAATAAAGTGAAATATTTACCTAAAACTGTCAGTTTGGTTCCTTGGCCAAAGTAAGCAGGATTTCCGTAGTTCACAGTGTTTTGAGTTTGACTCAAAATGTCAGAATATTTTAGCTCAACACATTTTTATTTCACTTCAATTTAAGAATTACTTTAGCTTGAATTTGATCTAAACCTGAACATGTGAGAATCCAACTTACCTAAAACTGTGAGTTTGGTTCCTTGGCCAAAGTAAGCAGGTTGAGTGTTGGTCACAGTGCTTCAACTTCAGGTTAATACGTCTGAACTTTTAAATTGAGACTTTTTCTTTATTCCCACCTGACCTTTGTGTTCACTTTAAATCTAATCTAAACCTGAACATGTGAGAAGTTAAACTTACCTAAAACTGTGAGTTTGGTTCCTTGGCCAAAGTAAGCTTCGTTTCCAGTGTCACACTGAATCTCTCCTGGACCAAAAAGTCTCCAAACTTTCCAGAATCTTCTCCTTCAGACTGGCTGCAAAAGCCCAGGTCATCATGAAGGTCAAACCTGCAGGATGAGCTTCATAACGTTTGAAGACGTTGTGATTTCTGACCCTGAGGGACACGCGACCCAATGGCTCCATGTGTAAACTCAAACATCTGTTAATAAAAGCTGCTTCTGGTTCACTTTCTACATATTAAAGTGTTTCTTAAGGCCTGGCTGAGCCTCCACCCTGCCCACCTCCACCTGCTTCCCGCTGCTGCTCTCTGAGATCCACTCAGCTGTCCACATGATGGAAGTTAATGGCAGGAGGTTTTTGTACGGCGGCTCTATGGGATTGTATCACCGTGGCCCCCTGTCCCCACGGTGAAAAAGCATCACACAAAAACCTGCCTCCTCCGTCTCTCCCCTCCCCCCAGCCAGCCTCTCTGTATCTCAGCCTCCATCTGTGAGTCTCTGTGGGAGCAGCTGTGGAGGTCGGGCCCACTCGACGCTGGAGCCGCTCCAAGCTGCCTGCTGCTATTTCTGGGTCGACTAAGAAAAGAAGGCAGAGCAGAGGACAGGAAGCTGCTTTTGTTTGTTTGGAGATATAAACAGGAAGTGACACGTCAGCTGGTCGCGACTCAGCAGCCAATCAGTCAGCAGAGAGAGAGAGAGAACAGGTTCACTGACAGATGTGTAACGATTTTAAGTTCTGGGAATTTGAGGAAAAGTGATCAGAAATATGAAGTCAAGTTTATTAATGTGGCAAATTTCAACAAAAAGGCATTTTAAAGAGCTTCTTACCATCGGGACGTGATACAGTCCCCAGTTATGAAAAAAGGAATAAACAATACATTTTGTCAATCATTTTGCCATCATTAATGTTGTCAAATAAATATACATAAAACTACATTGATCAATATTCCAGCTATTATGAATCAAGTGGTTTTTAGCCTTTATTTAAAGGAACTCAGTGTTTCGGCAGTTTTGTAGTTTTTTAGACGTGCGTTCCTGATTGGAGGATTCGTTGAAGGTGAATGCAGCTTCTGCATGTTTGGTTCTGGTCAACAGAGCAGCTTTACCCTTACAATAACATCAACGATCGCTCACATTCTCATTAATTCATGCCTCATTCTTAAACGCTGCAGGGACATTTTATTCTTCTTCCTTTATTTACACAGACAAATTTCTTGAGACTCGTCGTCTCGTTCACAAGAGAGACCTGTTGTTGTTTTTCTTCGGTGTGTATGTAGTCCCACCATAACCATAAAAACGCGACGCCGCTAACTGATGAGAGCCGGTCCAACGTGATCCAGGGCCCCGGGCAGGAAGTGGTAAGGGAACCCACTTCATGTCTAAAACCATCAGCCCGATGAAAAAGCACAAAGCATTTGTTTTGTCCGTGTTTGAGTTTCCCATTTCTATATTTTACGCATTTATTAAACTTGTCATGCAGCTATATATGGAGCATAAATAATTCCTTCAAAACACAGGACATTTCCCCAGATGTTCAAAATCAAAATATCGTTTTCTAAATGTTTTGATTTGAGTCCTTATTGGTCAGCAGTGGTTTGACCTGGGAACTCTCCTGTCGAGGCTTTTTTTTTTTTTCTTTTATTGCTCAGTCATGAACACTGCCATTTTATTTATGCATCATTAGTTATTAGTCTTAACCAGGAAAGTGCCATTGAGATTGAAAACCTCTTTTCCAAAGGCGTTCTGGCCAAGAGGCTCCAAAGTTGAAATAACAGCTGCATGTAGTTACACAGTTACAGTAAAATGTTGTACTGAGAACCATTTAAGTGTAATCTCTCATGAACCCTCTAGAGGTCAGTGTGTGATCACATCTTTGACATGATATCATCGGCAGAAAATCCAAAGATGAAATGGCATTTAAAGGCGAAACCTTTTAAAGGAAAACTGATGAGACTCTGTGAGGCACACAGTGTTTCTGTGTGGCCAACCCTGCAAACACCTGCAGCCTAATCAGAGCAGATCAGCTTTGTGGCGTATTAGAAAGTTGCAAAAGGCGGCTGAAGGATTTCGACGCAGATGGAGGAAGCTGCAGAACGAGAGGGAAAATGTCATAAAAGCAACCTGTCCACATGGCGAATGCTAAAGGAGCCGATAAATTTGATTGGAGTAAAGAAAAACGTACACAAGATTATCAGAACTATCATTGTCGTCGTCGTCATGGTGGATTTTAATTCATGTCTGCAGCAGAGCTGAACAGCTCCTGACCCTGCAGCTCCTGGTGCTTCTCAGAATATCTCCGTCGTTTCTTTGCAGCAAACGTCTCCTGGTGGAGCCTGAAAGGCAACTGCACCTCCACGTCCGATAGGTCTGAGCAGTTTAAAGGAACTGCTGCCGAACACATTTTAAGCTTAAATTAAGTGTTGAATAGACTTGCAAACATTTTTCTGCCAAGGAACATCACTAGATATCACAGCAGATAAAATTTGTTGTGATCTGAAGCTCTCGCTAGAGCGGTTCGCAGCTGAGTGTGAAGCGGCCGGGATGAGGATCACTACCTCCAAATCCGAGGCCATGGTCTTGAGCCGGAAAAGGTTAGAGTGCCTTCTCCGGGTCGGGGGGGATGTCCTGCCCCAAGTGGAGGAGTTCAAGTATCTCGGGATCTTGTTCACGAATGAGGGAAGAAGGGAGCGGGAGGTCGACAGGCGGATTGGCGCAGCGTCTGCCATGAAGTGGGCGCTGTACCGGTCCATCATGACGAACAGAGAGCTGAGTCAAAAAGCGAAGCTCTCGATTTACCAGTCGATCTGCGTTCCCATCCTCATCTATACTCATGAGCTTTGGGTCATGACCGAAAGAACGAGATCGCGGATACAAGCGGCAGAAATGGGTTTTCTCCGTAGGGTGTCTGGGCTCTCACTTAGAGATAGGGTGAGAAGCTCGGTCATTCGGGAGGGAATGACTCCATCCTAGTGGAGGGTTAGGGTTAGGATTAGGGTTAGGCTCCTCTTCACATCGAGAGGAGCCAGTTGAGGTGGCTCGGGCATCTGAGTAAATTCCTTAAACTGCAATTTGCTCAACAGTACATAATTCAATTTTTGACTAATATGCTTTTATTTTTTAAAGGATTTATTTTTTTTCGAAAATGAGTTTCCATTAAAATTAACCTAAAACTAAAAACAAAAAACTGGAGCCCCAGTTTGAGCAGAGGACGAAGTTGTTGTACTGCATCAGCTAAAGCATAAAGACTTTGCTAACCAAACCAGCCACAGCTCTTTCTTACACATCTGGGACACAGAGCCACTATTTGTACGAGGTTGTGGTTCGTCTGCATCACTGTGACGGGCAGCGCAGTAGTAGGTGCTGCTGTCGTTCGCAAACAGCCCAGATATGCCCAGAGTGAAGTAGTTGCTGTCATGATGGACAAACGACCGGAAGCGTCCGACCTTCTCCTCGAACTCTTTCAGGATAAACTCAATCTGAGCTCCGCGACGCTTCTGGTGATACCAGAACATGGTGTGATAACTCATGGAACTCTGTGCCAGCTTACACTCAAGCGTCACGTCGCCTCCTTGGTCAGAAATGACGTCTGCAGGCTGGAGGACTTCGACAGTGAGACCTGCAAAAGAGGAAATATTTCGTTTTGATCGCTACAGTGAAATGTAGGTCGAACACATCAGCCTGATTGTGAACGTTTTACTCCGTGTCGCTGAACTCACCTAAGTGTAAAAGCAGAGACAGATGAAAAGCTGTGATCAGCATGTTGTCTGAGGAGGAGCGCTGGGCCGAGTGAGGTAGAGCCGCTCTGTTCAGAGGGAAGAGAAGAAGAAGGTCACATGACCACATGTCACCAGTCAGTGTCACAATTAACAATTCCTGGATTTCTAATCCAGGGATTGGATTAACAATGACGGTTGTTAATCCAATTGGAGTTCACACTGGTCTGTAATTTATCGACATGTGAAATGTGACAGGGATTTCTGTTGTTTTTGCTTCCTGTCAGACCATCGGATAATCATTCACGTCAGCCAAAGATAAATTCTGTAAATAAATAATAATTTACTTATTAATAAGTAAATAAGTGCATGTTATTAACATGAATTCATGTTTTTCATGAATAACATGAATTATGTTTTCCTGTGAAAACATAATTCCTCCCTCAGTCATTTTCTGTGTGGCATGTAGAAAATAATTTTGCTCAATTTGGAGGTTGGAGAGAACTTACGTGTTTTGACAAAGGTTTTTGGCGCTGGGATGTGGTAGGTTTTTAATTTTTTTTTTTTTTTTGGCCGAATTGAAATTGCTTCATTTCACAAAAAATAAAAATAAAAATTTGCATCACGAGACACATGATGAACAACCGGATGTTGCCACTGGCGCAAACCACAAAGAAGAGCAATAATAGACTGAGCATCATGCTGTGAGCAAACTTATTCTTGTGTGATTTTAATTGCGTTTCTTATTCAATGGCAACACAGGAATTGCTAAATTGTGTGGGTTTTTTTTTTTTTTACATTAACAGAATATTGACAAAGTTTTGCAAACATTTGAAATGGAGACACAGCTAATTATAGTATAATGAAAAGAAGGAGAAAAAGACAGCAGTGTTCATGTTTAGAAAATAGCATAACATAAACGTCAAGATGCTTTGAATATAAGAGCCTATCCTGAACCAATGGATGGATTGACTGATTGATTGATTTTCACACTACTCGTCTTTCAAAAAATGTAGGTAAATTCAACATTGCAGTCGTTTGAGTTTGGCCGCAAAAGTGAAATAATGAAAACAAAAAGAACATATAAGGAAAAATTACAAAAGTTTCAAACACAGATGAGTGATTTAATAGGAATCGGTACTCATCAGACAAAGGCAACCCAACTTGAAGCTTTCTGGAAGCGTCGGAATGAAACCAGTAGGACTTTTAGTCTCGAGGTTTCATTAAACCACATCACTGTGTACTGCCGGCGCAGAAATACACGGCGGAGTCTGAGGCAGCGGCGCTGTCGATGTTCAAGCCTCCTGTCTGGATGTCTTTTCTTGTCATCTTGAACCTGCTTTCAAAGGCTTTCTCATAGACCGCTTCACTCCCGACGTAGTTATAGCCTATCAGCTCCAAAGCACCAGTGTCTCTCTGTTGGTACCAGAGCATTACATTTAGATCACTGTCGTTGTGACGGCAGTGGAAATCCACTTTGTCTGTCATGTTGACTATTCTGGGGTCGCTTGGTTGAAATTGCACGTTCTTAGCTTGATCTGTGGGGGGAAAACGGATGATTTGTTAGGCCTGACTGCAAATGTACGGAAGGGGATTACGGCCACTGAAAAAAATCAGAACTCTCAAAATTCTGAGAAAACGACAGAATTTTGACTTTAATAAAAACATTTTGAGAATAGTCAGATTTTTTCCAGCGACCCTTATCCTCTTCCGTACAAATGAGTACGCTTGAAAAAGAAAGACAAGAAGTAAAATAGAAAATATCTTCATATTTGAAATGCATCATAACCTACACAGAGGCAGGATGAGGAGGAACAGGATCATCATCATTTGCGGCATCCTGCAGGGTTTTGCCGCCGCTCCCATCAGGACCTGTGAAAAGACGCGACGTTTAGAAGCGTGAAACGTCTCTGCCTCCTGCACAGGAGGAAAACGCATCAGGGTTTTTGGTGAGGCAGTCCCAATGAACCACATCACTGTGTACTGGCAGCGCAGAAATACACAGCCGAGTGGGACGGATCTGCTTTGAGGATCCTCAGGGCTCCTTCAACCGTGTTTCTTCTCGTCAGCTTGAACTCCTTCTCAAATTCGCCCTCGTAGTTTTGGGAGTTTTCATATCCGTATCCGATGAGGGTCATTGAGTTTGTGTCCTTTCTGCTCTGATACCAGAGCATCACTATAAGACTGCTATCGTCATGGCTGCAGGTGATTTCCACCTCGCTGCTCTCACTCACTATGAGCGCAGAAGACTGGCGAAAGCGTGCAGCGCTTACCTGACCTGTAAAAACAAAACATAGACGATCAGGTCGGCCGTTTGCAACAAATGTCAGCTCGGGTTCGGACTCTTACATGAGAACCAGACGAGGAGGAAGCCGAAGGTCTGAGTTGGTGAAGACATTGTGAAGCAGTGAGGGTGAAGGGATGAGACTCCGCCGGGTGAAGGCGGAGGTTCAACCTGGGTCAAATAGTGAAGACGCCCGATTGGAGTTGGCTGCATGTCGTGTGCTGTGGCTCCACCTGCTGGCGACATGAGCGCAGGACAGCTTCGTCAACCGACTGCAACTGATTGTTGTGACAGGCAAAATCGGTTCGGGGAGAAATGGATTGGGCAACAGCATGTTCTGTGTCTCCATTTTGTTTCTAGATTTTCACTGTAAAAGAATCTTGAAGCGAATCAAGTATCTGAAATGAAAAATTGTTGAACATCATAATCATTAATTATGATTTTCTTCAGAATTCAATGTTAACAGTGCTTCTTCAATCTTTTTTTTTCTGGTAACATCTCTTAAATTAGTGTTTTGATTGGAATTTAGGCCAGTATCCCTTTAGAAAGAGCTTATTTCTATTTATTTATTATTCATGTATTTTTTATGAATGCGCGTTTTGCAGACTTTGTCCTTCACACGAGTCATATGGGCCATAACAGCTGAGTTATAATAACATTTTGGGATTTTTATGTGTGTAAAAAAAATACTCAAGTCAAGGTATTTCTTTTTCATACTCTTCCTCCCCCTCCTCCTCCTCCTCCTCCTCCTCCTCTTCAGCTGTGTGTGTTTTTGTCACAGTCTCCGGGTCCGCTGCTGCACTGTGAGGCTGGCGGCGCACAGATACACAGCCTGGTCTTCCTGCTGAACCCTGGAGACGGTCAGAGACCACTGCTTCGTCTGCGAGCGCTCGGCTTGGAAGCCGGATTCAAAGTCTGGCTCAAAGTTCGCGTTGCCGGCCAGCAAATACACGATGAGCTGCATCCGTCCTCCTCTCAGCTGTCGGTACCAGTACAGATATTCGTAAGCGGTGTCGTTCTGGTAGCAGTGCATTTGCGCGCTCGAGTTGCTGATGATGTCTCTGGGCCACTGAGTGATCAGGACGCACTCGCTTACACCTGGGGAGAGAAAAGACAAGAAGAAGAAGAAAAAAAAAATCATAATTAATGCTGGGTGGCTTTGCTCATCATTAATTATGATAAGAGACACTGTTCTGACTATACCTGCAGTCCAAAATATGAAACATGCCCATGCGATGTCTCCTGGAGACATTTTGTCCTCACAAATGGTTTAAACTTCACTGAGCCAAAAGGTTGACCTCTATCAGGAGGAAGTGACATCACTTCCGAAACAAAGATGGAGAGAAGCTGATTTGTGAATATCCCACCTCTTTAACACCTTCGTGTCTTCAGAAGGGAGGGAAACAATAAAAAAAGGTTTGGCAACGCTTTATCTGACAGAATGTGCATAAGTGACATGACGCTGATATTTATGACTGGTGTCATGAAGTGTCATTTTAATGCTGTAAAAGTTGCATTAATAATCATTTAAAAAGCCCAGATATGAATTACTGGGTAAATAATGACACGTTCAATGCAAAGTTGATACTTTTAATAGACTTTTAATGAGGCTTTCAGAGCAACTTCTCATCAAAAGCGTCACGAATGGCAGACTCCTCCACGCTCACCACAGATATTACGTCTCGTTTCGTGACAGCGTCGCGCCTCTCACCAGTCGTTTCTCTCAGTCCATGCAGGTGTGACCTCGAGTGCTTTTTGTGCGGCAGCCCCGGAGAAACGGAGCACTGTGTCTACTGGCTGCGCAGAAATACTCCGCTGCGTCTCCGGGTTTGGCGTCGGAGACGATCAGCAGAGCTTCGCCTTTCGAGTGGCCCGTCATGTTGAAGCGGCTCTCGAAGCCCCTCTCGGGGCTCTGGTTCTCGTAGTGCAGCAGGCCGATCAGGGTCATGCTCCGTCGGCCGCCTCCAGCCGCAGACTGGTACCAGAGCATGTAGGGGTAGCTGTTGTCTCCGTGGTAACAGCGGAGACGCGCAGCTTGTCCCGGCTCCACCAGGACGGAGGCAGGCGACTGCTGGATTATGGGCTGTGACGCTGTGATGAATGAATAAATAAAAAATAAAAATAAACAAGAGTGAAAGCTGCATAAACGTTTGCCAGAAAACTTTTAACTCGCCTTCTTCCTCACCTGCAAACAAAAACAAACTCATCAGGAAAGTGATTGACATTTTTAATTTTTTTTTTATTATTAGTTCAAATTTTACTTGAAACACAAACACTCAGCGATGTTGTGAAGCCGCAAACTGGAGGGCAACCATTTATTGTACGTGTTAAAGGAGGAGGAGGAGCTTACAGAGATCAACACGTCCTTGTTGTTACCGCCCCCTGCTGGTCAGGGTTTGGATTCACACGTTTAAAGCAACACGTGCTTTAAAGCAGCTTAACGGCAACACCGACAGAGCATGTAGGTAATCTCGACTTTTGGAAAAACACAAAGCTTGGTGTGATTATTTTTGTCTTATCAAATGGGATAAAATCTGAAAAAGATTAATAAATAATAGCTGATCAAGTAAAAACATTGCTACTTGATCAGCCTTCACATCGTTCTGTTCAATTTGATAATTGTCCATTGAAAAGTTTCCAAAAGAGGATTTTCAACTCATTGATTAATCATAATTAATGTGCTAAATAAGACACGACTATTAGGAAGTATCTGCAGATTTCTTTTCTCACTTAGAATATATTTAAGTTTGCACCAAAATATGTTAAAAATCTGTTGTTGTTGTTGCTGCTGCTGTTGTTGTGTTGTTGCTGAACCAACTTCCAGCAGCTTCTGGTTCTGTTTCTGTTCTGCATTCCCAGAACCAGAACCATGTTTATTAGTATATTTCTAATACACCTGTTTGCATTTGTATTGCGCCGGCGTTGTCCCGCAGGCATCCTGCAGCGTCATGTGGTTTCATTGGTTTCCTGCTGCTCCGTCAGGGGGTTTTTGTAAGGGAGCGTCGCCGTCTTCCCCCACCGTGCATACTCGCCGCGCCAAAATATTCCCCGCTGTACTCTGCGTCGGTCAGGTTCAGGATGTGGAGGTGAGCCGTGTTCTCGCCGTCTCCGCTTACTTCGAAGCGGCCGACAAATCCTCCCTCGATGTTTGGACTTTTATAATACATGTAGCCTATCAGCGTCAGGGAAGCGTCTCCCGCTGGGCGCCGGTACCAGAGGATCGTGTCGTAGCTCTTGATCTTGTGCGTCAGCGTCAGCTTGGCCGCGTCGCGCAGCTGCAGAAGGAGATCAGGTGGAGATTGAAACACCGGTTTCTCTTCACTCGGGTAGACTCCTGCAGAGAAAAATAAATAAATAAATAAATAAATAAATAAATAAATAAATAAATAAATAA
>VMRN01000137.1:522913-540021 GCA_010277015.1 Poeciliopsis turrubarensis | reverse complement strand
TAGTGGATTTCTAAATAATTACGACTTTATTTAAATGTTTTGACTCTTGAACCTTATAGCCACAACAACTAAGAATTAATTCAAAAATGAAATATGCTTCCATAGAGCAGTAATGTACAAATTTAACTCTATATTAATGTCAGTACGCTGCAATAAAAAACCCTCCCACTTCAATCCTAGATTAGACCAGAGAAAATGCCAACGTCAATGAGAATGCAGGTGCAAGACGATCTGAACTGTTACAGAGAGTTTGAAGATTTCTTGCTCAGGAGGTTTTTGCATTGAGAATCAGAGTTATCCAGCACTGTGCAGACTAGCAGCACAGAAGTAAACTGCGCTGCTGTTCCGGCTCAGTTCTGTAATCGTCAATGTGCAGACGCTGTCTTTGTTGGCGTTCCCTGTAATCTTTGCCTTTACTCCTTTCTCAAGATTTTCAGCACCTATGACCATCAAACCCAGGAGCTGCAGGTCTCTGTCGGTTTGCTTGTACCAGAGGATCAGGTTATAGCTGTCAATACTGTGTGAACAGCTGATCTCAGCGTTCGTGTCAGCAGAGGATTTGAAGAGTTCTGCTGGGTACTGTTGGACTTTGTCACTTAGGGAGGAACCTGAGGAATGAAAAAAGACACGGTTTTATTAACAGCTGCATTAGCGGGTTAATTAAAGAAATTTGAGTTCGTATTTGAAGTTTTTTTCCATCAGTTTCTATAAGTCTGAGCTTAAACTGGACGAACCGAATGATCTCAATGACTTACCTGAAACCAGGAAAGTGATACAGCTGAACCAAATAAAGAAGCTGAGCATTATCTGTTCTCTGAACATTTTGTTCAATTCTGTCCGGTAACAGTGTTAAAGGTGCAATTCACAGTTTCTTCATTGCGTCAGTTTTGATGATTTGGTTTGCATCCTCCTTGAGTTATCATTGCAGGGCGGTGTCACGACTGATTCTCCTCCTCCTAAGTAACGACCCGCAGTGTTTCGACCAGAACCTTACAGAACTGGTTTGGTGAAAACGTCTGCCTGAGGAAATGCTGCCACCTGATGGAAGTAATTAACATGACAGATGAATAATTCAAAATCTGTGGTTCAAAGATGCAAAATGTAACTTTTATTACGTTTTTTTTTTTTTTTTTTTTTTTACATATTTCTTAAAACGATCACCAAGTGTTTTCCTGAAACGGTAAGATGTTTCTCCACCATTAGCACATTGTGCTAACGCGAGGTTGATTGACAGCACTAAGACCCGCCTCATCGCTCCGATTGGTTGTTTCTAGTCTGGGAAGATCAATCTCTTCACAGATTATCTGTCTCATTTCATACATGGTTACAGTTTTGACTGATATGTGAAAAAACATATTTTTGTAAACGTTTTGTATGCAGCTTTAATTTGGACTACATTGAGGATTTGGTTTTAAAACTCCAGTAGTTTCTTAAGACCTAAAAATAGAAAAATAAAAGTATTGTTCTATTAAAAATGACCAATTTCCTGAAGTTGATATTTATCAAAAATGATTTAAAAAAAAAATCATCTTATTACAAAAGATCATGTAGTATTTGTGGCTCCAAATATATTTTTATTTAGCTGGACTGAGGACTTACAATCGAAAAGTCTTTGGAAAAATAACAGTGGCAGTCCTATGGTTTAGATTATAACTGGCATCAAGAAGTTACGTTCCAATCACATTTTGCAGCGTTTGTGTTTTGAAACAACAGACAAGTATTCCCCACCTGCAGGAGGGGTATCAACGGCTACACATGGACTTCAAAGTGATGAACAAGACAGGAGTTGATTATTTGTGGTATCCGTCATCCTTCCCCATACGACAGACGAGGTGAAACTTTATCCAGCAGCTCAGAGGTTTTTGTTCAGCCTTTCAGCTCGTTTGCGTCACTGTGCTCACTGACGGCACAGAAATACAGGCCTTGGTCTCCCGGCACCAGTTTGTGCACGGTGAACGTCCCGCTCTCTGCATCAGGCTTGACGACTGAGAATTTTTCACCGAGTTTGAATTCGGCCTCGAAGTCAGGTTTGGAGTTCGCAATAGAATAAACTATTTGTTTCATCATTTCCCCAGGCAGCTGTCGGTACCAGTACATCTGGTAGTAGCCAGCACCCTTAGAGTGTCTGCAGCTGATAGTTGCGTTGTCACTCTGGTTTCTCCACAGCATGGCCGGCTGGTCGACCTCTCTGCCAGCAGCCACACCTGAATGTCAGAAGAAAAGGTTCAGCAGGATCACTTTCGCATTCACTGGGAAGATATGCGAAAGCTGAAAGTTATCTGAGGTCCACAGCCAAAGGTTCACTAGTAGCACGAGTTCCTGCTTGATGATCACATCCATGATCTGCTGAGCAAAAAACGGTACAAGTCTCTATTGTAGGGTTTGTAAAGATGGGAGGGCCGACGCAACTTTCAGCACCCATGACAGCAAAAGTAGTAACATGGCGCCCCCTGCTGGTCATTTCTGGAACAGTCAATAAATAATCTTTGGAGGAGAAAAAAAACATCCTGAGGAATGTGTGTGTGTGTGTGTGTGTGTGTGTGCGTGTGCGTGCGTGTGTGTGTGTGTGTGTTTCTGCATGGATGTTTTTCAAAAATTCAAATCAGCATTTCACAGACTGTTGCAGTTTGAAATATGAACTCTTTTTAAATTAATTTGAAAGCGCTGATAATCTCAGCAAAACAGCTTTAATTTCCAGATGCTGAATGAACAAAATCTCAACTGCGACTCATACAACCACGTTCACGGCTTGAGTTTTGATTGGCCAACATTGATCCGACCCCATATTTTGGAGACACAGCGATACTGAGTCTCCATGTCAGACTCAGTATCGCTGTGAGTCTGACATGGAGGCAGGTGTTCTCTCTCTCTCTTTCTCTCTCTCTCTCTCTGCAGTTTTTGTACTGACTTCATGATCTTCTGCTGCACTGTGTTGACTGGGAGCACAGAAATACACAGCACTGTCGTCCACTGTGAGATTAGAAACAGTGAGGTCGGACCGTTTGCGCCCGTCTCCTTCAAAACTGATTTTCCCTTTCACATCGCCTTCAGTGCTGGGATATTCCAGATTCTGATAACCCAGGAGCTTCATAGCTTTGTGCTTGTCTTGTTTGTACCACAGAATGACTTGGTAGTTCGGGATGCTGTGTGAACATCTGATCTCTTTGTCCACTGATTCACCAGTTCTCTTAATTATGGAAGGAGGGCTTTGGTTGACATCTTTGGACTCAGAGGCGCCTGTGGAGAAGCAGAAAGCAGCTTAAAATTACTCCCATCTTTGTGTCTCGTCTGTTTGTGTTTCTCCTCTTACCATTACTTCCTGGCGAAAGAAAGAAGAAAAATATGCAGATCACTAAAGTCATTTTGAAGATGATCAGGTTGGATCGTCTGAACAAGCCCGTCATTTCGCCTCCTGTTTGTTCAAAACCAGCGAAGAAGAATGAGTCGCTGCTTAAACATACATTCAAGTCAGTGAAAAACAGGAAGTGATGACACCTCAGGCACTCCCAATCACCAATAGAATATTTTATTTATCTAAACGTAATATTTATTTGGTAACATGTTATGAAAAATCATTCTATAATATCTGGAATTCAAATAATTGTTGTGTTTTGACCCAAACGTTGGGAGTCTAGCGCCTTGCGTGAAAAGCACTGAACAATAATTGCTTTATCATAACTATAAATTATTATAGTATTGTAATAATTCATAGTTAGATGTCACTAACCTTCCACAGAACGGGTTCAGTGGAAGGTTATGACTGACAGCATGATGCCAGCTAATGAATGTGATTATTAGTTGAATAATTTCAAAATGTTTTCTTTCCTATTCTTTGCTTCTCTAACACAAATAGTCTCATTGTGATTAGGAAGCAGTTTAAGCTGAGAAGTCTCTATGGAGCACCAGCGCCATCTACTGGAAAGTGAAAAAGGAATGATTTTCTTTTTGTAAAATTTGTTTGCTTTGTTTTGAGTTTTACTGTTATCTCTGGTGTGGCTGCTCTTTGTCTCTGCAGTCTGTTCTGCAAAACCCCATCAGATCTCAGGTTCCTGAGTCAAATCCTGGCCATGACCTGTAACAAGAAGACCTGGAGTTTAACGTAATCATGTGTTGAATTATTTTAGAAAGTAGCGTTAGGTTTTCACAGAATTCAGACAAAGCACAATATCGTCTGCATAGAGTGAAATACTGCTTTAAATTGTTTATGTATGTGGCAATTTTTTGTTTTTTTTCAGATGATTAACCTACTGGATTATTTATAAAAAATCATATTGTGTTGTCTATTGTAACAGAACCATCTCTATTGTATATGACAGATGTGTCACACAGTGGCAATTTTGAACGATAATGTTTCAACTTGCTGCTGCTTACAAAAGAAGGTGAAGTTGAGGCCTTTGCTTTGTAGTAAGAAGTGATTTCAATGCTTGATTAAACGCTGGTGAAAATGTAGCTGCAAGTAAATGCAACTGAAGTAAAATGAAGAAAAAAAACACACACGTACGCAGACACACACAACTGTGAAATGAGGAGGTTCTTGTATTGAGGAGCAGAGATATGCGGCACTGTGGTATCTAGCAGCACAGAAGTAAACTGCACTGCTGTTCAGGTTCAGATTCTTAATAGTTAGTGTGCAGGTTTCTCCTTTACTTGCTCCTCCATCAATCGCCACATTCACATCTTTCTCTGGAGTTCCGCTGCCTCCAAGTAAGTATCCCAGGAACCGCAGTTCTCTCCCTGATTGCTTGTACCAGAGGATTGTGTCAAAGCTTTGCTCGTGTGAGCAATAAACTTTGACTTCCTTGTCTGGAGGTGACGCATAAATGTCCGCTGGACGCTGTTGGACTTTGTCACTTTGAGGAGAACCTGTCGGAGGAAGTTCACGAGAAAGCTTCGTCAACAACTGTGAGATCAGGAAATGTCAGAACAGAAAGAAAAAGCTGGAAACCATATTTAAAAAGTTGAAATTACCTGAAACTGGGAAAGTGATTAAGCTGAAGCTCATTAAATAGATCAGCATGTTTTCTCCTATAAATTTTTGGTTAAATTTAGGGATTACGTGCAGAGTGAGAGTTTCTTGAGTTCAACTGTAATGATTTGGCTTCGTCTTGGTTTTAGTCGTCATGAGAAGGTGGCGTCAAAGTTGATCCTCCTCCTCTTAAGTCATCCGCCACACCGAACCGGTTCAGCATAAAATTCTGACTGAGCGTCCGATGCCACAGAATAAATGTGAATTAATAACAGAGAAGGAGAGAAAAGGCAGATGGATGCAGGTGCATTGGCGGCTTCTTGGAAAACCACAGCGTTTTTGTGGGGGGGGGTGGGATGTCTGGGTTTTTGTAGAGACCAGAAGAGATTTCTGTCACTGTGCTTTGCTTGCAGCGCAGTAGTAAACTGCGCTGTGCTCTCCTTCCACTTTCTGGATGAGCAGAGAGCCGTTCTTTGCGCCGCTTCCTCCCAGATCCCCTTGGAGGCTGAAGCTCTTGTTGAATAAATCCTCCATTGTGGCAGCTTGGTAGTACAGATATCCGATGAGATTCAAGGAGGTTTTTCCAGGTCGCCTTTGATACCACAGCATCATTCTGAAGTCGGTTTTGTCGTGGCTGCAGAAAACCTGGACGTTGCCTCAGGGATTTGTGATGAGGTCGGAGTCGGACTGAAGGACCTCAAGACCCAGAGCAACACCTGGATACATGGTGCAAATGTTTAAATGAATAACAGAAAGAAAGAAAGTCTAAATTAAAGGTAGAGAAATTCCCTTTTTTTTTTTTTTTTTACCTGTTACACACAAACAGAACAGCAAATAAATCATGTCGACCGCCTCTTAAAAAGAGTTAGTCTGAAGGGTTTAAGAAAGATAAAGTTTTAACAGTACACTTCAGATCTGGCTGATGCTCTTATGAAAATATTGAACCAGTCATGAGCTAAGATAACTAAGTGAAGATTGAAGTCAAACCTGAAGAATGACAGATGACATTAAAACAAGATGTGGGCGGAGCTTAATGAAACCATACTTGTAAGATGTCGACAACAAAATTTGACCTTTGAATGAAGAAAAGTGGATTTGCTGTTGCTGAACAACTAGTTGCCCAATTGTACGCTGCAGTATTTTCAAGCTGTATGCCTAAAATAACATCACTAATATGTTAACAGAAAGCCATTCTTTGTTTCTCTTTAATCACATCTTCAGTCACATTGAATGTTCTGTGTCGGTCTTTCATGGTTTTTGTAGCAGAGAGTGTGTTTCAGGTTTTCCCTGAGAACTTACATCTCAGTTTAAGCAGAAAGATCTCTGGAGTTCCAGCGCCATCTAGTGGAAATACAAGACTCCTGAGTGTTTGGTTGCTGTCACATCCTGGCAATGACCAAAATACGTGGCCTTTACAAAGTGCCATTAGGTTTTTGAAGAGTTGAGAAAAAAAAAAACATAAACACAATATCATCTGCGTAGAGTGAAATTTGACTTTCATATATCACTGTTACATGGAAACTTTGAGTTTTCTTCCGATGGTCACCGGATTATTGAAACACCCTCTTGTATCTTCTAAACACGACAATAGAAGCTTATGTAAGAGAAGCATCAACAGAGTCCATTTCCATAGTTCTGCTATTCATAAAGATTGTTCACTGCAACAACACAAAACCACACCAAGTGTTTTTGGTCTGGTTTCCAGTGCAAATATCTGACTTTGTAACTTTTCATCAAGATTTAGGAGCTTTTTTTTAAGTCAGTCATTTCTTAATATTGATGAAAAATGACTAGCTCCATTGGCAGATATTTTTCATTTATGGGGAAAAAAAATGCCTTATGAGTGAAATAATCGGCCACGTTTTCTCAATATTAAGAAATCATTGACGAAAAACGATGTTCCTAAATCTTGCCAAAAAGCTCCTTGTAAGTTAGTTTTCTCTAATTTCAAGCGTCCTCAGACGTTTCTGCCAGAAAACAGACCAATAAATACCCGAACAGTGGCCCAAGGGCCTTCAGCACTGCAAAAACACCAAAAAGGGTGTTTTTGGTGACAACCCTTTTTGGTGTTTTTGCAGTGCTGAAGGGCCTGGGCCTCTGTTCGGGTGTAAGAACCTCCTATTTCAATCTGTGATTAAAGGTGAGAATGCAGCTGCAAGGGGATTCAACTGAAGTAAAAAAAAAAAAAACTAAACTGGAGCTGAAACGATGAGGTTTTTGTATTAGGGTGCAGAGGTATGCAGCACTGTGGTATCTGGCAGCACAGAAGTAAACTGCACTGCTGTTCCAGTTGAGATCTTTGATTTTTATTGTGCACATTTCTCTTGCGTTTGCTCCTCCGTCAATTTTCACCTTCACCTCTTTCTCTAGAGTTTCAGTCCCCGCGTACATGTAGCCCAGGAGCTGCAGGTCTCCGTCCGACTGCTTGTACCAGAGGATTTGGTTGAAGTTGTCGTCGGTATGTGAGCACTGAATTTCAGCTTCGCTGTCAGAAGGAAGCTTGAACATATCGGCTGGATGCTGCTGGACTTTGTCATTTCGAGATGAGCCTGTGGAAAAAAACAAAGAAAACTTATGAAACGGACGTGAGCTCAGAAACATTTAGCAGTAAACTGAAATTTTAAATCTTAAAGATTTTACCTGAAACCAGGAGATTGCTTAAACTTAAGCAAAGTGAGAAAAGGATCAGCATTTTCTTGTTCTGATCTTAATTTAATAGTAGTTAAATTACAGTAGTCTATGCTAAATAACAATGCTATTTATGTAATTCACACTTTCCTCACTGCATCTGAAAGTTTACTGGGGGTTTTTTGTGTCCTTATTTGAAGGAAGCGTCAAATTATCTTCCTCCTCCTCGAAGTTCCACCTGACGTCACCAAAACCTTTTGGAACCGGTTCAGTGTCGTGATAAGACTGAACTTGTGCTGCCACCTGCTGGCCACAACTGAAAAATACAAAGAGGGGGAAAAAACATCACAAGAACTGTTTTGCTTGTCAAACACAGGAAAAGCTTGAACATAAAATAATTCTTCATGTGATCAAATCGAAGTTCTCTTCATTAACTTTTTTTAAAATATAGTCAGATTTTTAGCTCTTTTAGCTCTTAACCAAAGAAAAAAAAAACATCGTAAAAAAAATAACTCCTCACAAACGTATAAAAAAAACGTTTGTTGTTTGTTTTGTTGTTGTTGTTGGTTATTTTTTTTTTTGTTTAGTTTTTTTAAATACAAAAACAATCACACGATCCTGGAGGGACTGATGAGTGTGAAAACATGTACAGTATTATTTAATTTTAACACACAGTTATTGAAAGTTGAAAAAAAAACAACAAAAATAAACAGCCATTTTTTGATATTTTGACACTTTAGTGGGATTGATCAAAACGTTGCCGCAACCGGCCCTTTAAGAACAGTCAGGTTTAAGTCAGGTTTTTTGACAGGGAACAAAATGAAAACGAGGTCGACTCTGCACGCCTGCAGAGTGAGAGCAAACGTACGATGCAAGAAAAACGATACTTAAACAGGATTAAGGACATCTTAATTAATAAACCCAAAAATGTTGCATCATTAGTATCACTGTGGCTGTAAAGGAGGTCTTCATTTTTGTGTGTGTAAGGAGAAGAAGGAGCACACGGTGCTTTGACTCCCTCCTGCGGTCCAGACCACAAGTCAGCTGTTGTTGGCTGTGTGGGTTTTTGTTCAACCTTCCTGGCCTCCTGCACCGCTGTGCTGAGCTCACGGCGCAGAAATACAGGCCTCCGTCTGCCGGCTCCAGGCTCTTCACCGTCAGCGCTCCGCTCTCGGCCTCCGCTTTGGCGGCTGAAAACTTCTCCTGGCTGAAGCCGCCGAAGTCGTGCTTGCTGCTGCCCGCCGTGGTGAAGACGATGAGCTCCATCGTTTTCCCCGGCAGCTGCCTGAACCAGTACATCTGGAAGTACAACTGGCCCTTTGTGTGGCTGCAGTCGATTGTTGCGTCTTCGCTCTCGTTCTTCCATAAGACGGCGGGCTGGGTGACGTCGCTCCCGCCGGCAGAGCCTGTGTGCAATGACGAGGGAAATGCTGCGCATGAATGAAGATGTGACCGTCACGAGGCCTGTTGAGTTGAACGTCACCTGAAATCCACAGGGAGGATGCCAGGAATTGCAGGAGAAGTTGTTTTCTGAGGAGTTCATGCATCTTGCACAACGTCCGTCAGTCTGAGCGGCAGAGAAACGACAACCTGCAGGAAGGAGGACCAGAAAGTCATCCAGAGGCTGCAAGAGATCCGCCCCTGTTCGCCCCTCATTTCCTGTACATACCCAAGAGTTAAAATGACCTAAAAGCAAAGGATTCACAACAAATATTTACTATAGAAAATGTTACAAAATTTTTGAAAGGTTTTGCTTCAGCGAGTGACTCAGTGACATTATCACTTATTCATTTCTGGGTTTGATGTTTTAGATTTTTTTTTTTTTTGTAGTGTTATCATAATGACAAGTGATATTAGACCCATTTAAAAATTTATGATTTCAACTAGTGATTATTTATTTATTTACTTTAATCAAAATCACTATTGGAAAAAAAAAAAAAAAAGACTTAGATCATTGTTTTGGGAAGGTGACGAAACATTGTGTGACTGTTTGGAGTTACACAAACAGTCACACTGTTTGTGTAACTGTGTGATCGTTTCAATTGCATTTTTACATTGCATCTTTTTATTACTGTTATTATTATTATTATTATTGAAGCTTAAAACTACAGCTGTCGGACAAGCTGGTTGGCTCCCCTGGAAAAAGATGTCCATATTTTCACACTGAACTTTTTCTTCTTGGGTATTTATAAAGCACGAGGACGAAAACAAACACAAAACATCTATTTACATTTAGTTCATACAGTTCATGTAGTTCATATAGTGCCAATTCACAACAAACTAAAGCTAAAAACGAAACAACATTTAATCACACAGACAAATTCTAACTCAATGACATTGATTTTCAGTAAAACAGCAGCACTGTGCGAACCTGGCAGCACAGAAATATATATATATAGAAATCCATGTGAACTTTGGGTTACGTGTACAAGGTTGGAAGTTGTTTTCGACGCCTGCATCAGAACCAAACTGTCTCGCCTCTTGTTTTGGATCCTTATCCTTGGTATGAAACTGGCAGAGCTTTTCACCCAGACCTGCTTCATTAGTGATTGTCCTACAAGCTCTCTGTATTGTGCACAATATATGAATAGACCTGATTGGATGGTTTCAATCTTCACACATATTCTTAGAAAACCAAAACAAAAAAGACAACCACATTTCTGTTGATAAAAAAAAGGGAAAAAAGGGGAAAAAAAGGAAAAAAAAAAAAAGGAAGATTTCCAGTTATCAAAACTCTTTGCTACGATACGGTTAAATTGTGCTTGGTCATGGCTTTTTCTTCCACAACAATCTCTATTTTCTTCCTTTTTTTTCCCCAGACATGTGGGTAACCTGACATCATATTACCCATGTTCTTTCAGAAAGACACTGTGAGGCTTACAAAGATTTGAAAAAAAAAATTATTTAAAATGACATTTTTAGTATTTGTGTTGATGCGACACAAATTAGAAGCAACAGTCTGACTGATAGAAGTGGCTCTTGAGGTCCCTCTAGTGGCTGGATTTGTGATTTACATTGACCCCTCTGTGTCCCTTGACATTTTATTGTGTGTGTGTTTGATCATGTATGTTTGCATGACAGCGGCCATGTTTATGAGAACACAATTAAGTTGAATAGAGCGACCTTTGTTCTCACTGAATTGTTCTGCCTTTGATTTGATTTGCGTTTTTACAAGCGTTACGTCATTACAATGTGTTGAAGTACCTCAAAAATGTAACACAAGTTGTTTGTGTTGTCCAAATCATGGATATGAAAACAACATTTTTTTTTTATAACGACGCACAGACAAATAAACAAATATATTTTGCGTGGCTTGATGGAAATAAAATGAACTTTTAGCAATTTTTCCCCATTTTTTGTATTTATTCTTTTAACAATTGAAACTTTTACTGCTACAGGTCAGACATTTTAAGTGAATTATGAATATTCGCCAAAGGCAGCGAGTACCAAAGTTCATAACGGCATCCCCGATTATTAATATTCGCAACTTTTCGAAGATCCACTAAATGACATGTGGTGGTCATAACCTAACAGAAGACGTTTTGCCCAGTGAACCTCAACATGAAGACAAAACAAACAGGAGGTCAGCGTCACAATGATTAAATATAGTTTAATACGTTGCAGAACTTTGAAGTGACAGAGTCTGACAAAGTATCAGGCTCTGATTTTATTATCGTTACAACGATCTGGGATTCGGTTGCATTTAAACGTCCTTATTTTAAACATCTCTGTGTTACAGAATAATATGGTTGCAAATTCTGTTTGAATCAGATCTTTACACTAAGAATAACAAAAAAAAAAAAAAAACGTCTAAAATGTTTTAAAAATGTTCTTTGAAAGATCATGACTATTTCGGATGGCATTCGTCTAGAGCTGTACATTTCTATTTCCAAGATTTTAATCAAAAGGATCAATTACATTTGAAAAGATTCCTCAAACAAAATAAATGTTTGAGGAATCTTTTCTTTATTATTATTATTATTATCATTATTATCATCATTATGTTGGCAGGCTGAGCTGACAGTCTCTTCAGGATCGTCATGGAGATGGAAGGATCTGCTGTTCAGGCGAAAGTGTTGAATCCGCCGCTGTTGTGCAGCGGGATTCCCTCCGCTCCTCTGAACTCCTCCGCGATGTCGTCGAACGTGCGGCCTTTGGTCTCCGGGAGGCGGAGCCACGTGCCGGCGAAGGCGAGCAGAGCCACGGCCGTGAAAATCAAGTAGACGTAGGCCCCGCAGACTTTCTGCAAGACATTTTGGGGAATACAAAAAAAAGAGAGAGAGAGAGAGAGACAAAACTACCATATTTATTGCTTTCCGTGTTACGCTTAAAAAACCTGATGGGCCTCTCGTGATTTAAACTCCACGCCGTAAAACCAAAAAGGCCGTAAAAACGGATCTTTGTTGGCTTGCGCTTTCCCTCCACAGCTGATAATTCAATCACTCGGTCAATGATCTCAGCCTCGCGTCGAGCTTTTAGAGAGAGATTTATGCGTCTTAAACAACAACTGTACATAATTTATTTCCATTTTACGTCGAGTACGCATGCCCAGCATAAAACAGCCCCGGGATTTTTTTTTTTTTACGGTCCGTGTTTAAAAGCAACGTCTCGGAGGCGCAGGGCGACCAACAAAAACAAGACGCTCGCCTCTCGCAAAGCTTCCCCAGAAGTCTGGCCCGGCCGGCCGTGTAAACTCACCAGCAACGGAGGGAAGAGGAGGGCGAGGACGAACTTCCCTCCCCAGTTGACCATGCTGGCGAGCGCCATGGCGATCGGCCTGCCGGGCTGGTCGAACAGTTCGGCGGCGATGAACCAGGAGATGGGGCCGGGGCCCAGCTCGTAGGCCGAGACCACGCCGAACACCAGCAGGACCTGCAGGCTGCGCAGCTCTGGGACCAGGTGCTGCAGAGAGGGGGCAAAGGTCACTCTTACGCCTCAGGTGTGGCGTTTTGTCCCAAGGTGAAGCAAAGTCTGATTGGTTAGGCAAAGGGAAGAGAACACTGACTTCCATCAGGACGATCTGAGATTCTATAGTTGGGAGGTGAAAGGTGAAAGGTGACAGATTGCGAACAATGACATTGACGGATGTTTTAATGTGTAAAAAAAAAAACAAAAAAAACGAAAGGACCAACCTATGATGGACTTACCAGAACAGAGTCCACTATGGTCATAAGGAAATTGCAAACTCCTATGGAGAGGAAACCAATCAGCAACAGCTTCCTCCTCCCGGCCCGCTCCATGAAGAAGAACTGGGGGTAAACAATGAGAGGGCAGAGACAGGCATAAGCAAACCCTAGTGGTCCCGCTGCGCACTGCAGCGCAGTTTATTTTGCTGTGGCGTGAACTCAAAGAGCGACGCGTACAATTAGCTTACCGCAGGGTTGTTTTTAAAAGCGGCTTGAGATACCAGTGGAAAGAAAACAATGCCAGGATTACTGACACGATTGGAGGAATTCGTGTCTGCAGGAATATTTTCCAGTTTCTCGGGGTGAGCTGCAGAGTTTCCATTGTGTTTTTGGAACATGACGCGTCGTGCTATTTTCATTTTGTCTTGGCTCCTCCCAATAGTTTTCTCCGCAGTGTAGAACTGACCTTATATCTGTCCTCACCCAAATCATCACCAGTTTTTCTTCACTGACCCCAATGGGCTCACATTACTGTAGATTTCTAATTTATAAACAAAATGCTGCAACAACCTGGCCACGGGATCGTCAGAACGACATTTCCTGGAAGCAACACGTCGGCTTTATCCCGACCTCTGATGCGGCTGCTGCGTGTTGTTCAGTGGTCTGAATGAACTGGAGATGATTTGTACTCACTGCAACCAAAGTGAAGGTGACGTTGACAACTCCCACACCTAGAGTCAGGTGTTTGGCCTCATCGAACTTGGCCTGGAACATTTTAGTGGAGTAGTTGATGATCTGGAATAAAAGAGCAGCGTTAGTGGGAAATGTGTTTCTTTAAGATGGGCTAATGACATCACGTTGTTGCCTTGTTTATTTGCAATCTGGGAAAAAGTAACGTCTTTGAGCTTTGTGGAAGGGGTTGTTTTTGGTTTTTTGTTTTTGCCCACTGCATTGAATCCAGAAAGCTGGCTCCCGAGGTTGACGAGGAGAACAATGAGGATCGGTCGCCTGTAGCTCCGCTTCTGGAGGAAATCCCGGACGGTGACGCGGGTCAGGGTGTGTGCAGCCTCTTCCTTCATCTCCTCCAGCTCTCCGGACACCTTGTCGGCGCGGCTTCGCAGCCTCAGCAGGGCTGCAGGATGAGAGCAACAACAATGGGCTTTCGGAGAACTGATGGAATTTGTGTGTTTTAAATGCATTTTGTTTCTCGATGGCTAAAGTTGGTCCTGTCAACACAACCTAGTTGCCTATCGGAAATCTTAACTTTTTTTTTTAAAGGTGTATGCGTTCGCGCATTATGACGTAACAAAAAGATTTCTTTCTACACGCAAAAATTGGGTAAATGAAACCCAAACAGCCAAATATCCCATGGTCGTCCCCTAAAAATGATGCCATTAATAATATTCTCGCCTCGCCTGTGGAGGAAAAGTTGAGTTGTGCCATGAACTGATTAAATTGTCACCAGAGCTGAATGATGAACCCCTAAATGTTTTGAAATGGTTCAAGGTCAATGAACAATTTTTTGAAATTGTACTTCCTTCTAATCAAGAATTATATATATTATATACATTTCCTTCCAACGCAGGAATCAAATTAAGGTCATGATTTTACTGCGTCCACTCCAAAACACTGACTTTATTGATCTTGTGTGTAATTTAGCGTCGTTGTACTTTAGGTTGACCGAAATGTTCAGCTTGTCAAACAAAATACTGAACCGTGAAAGGTGTATATACTCTTTTTTTTTGTGACAATTGTAGATCCTGTGTTGACTTCATCTCCTGTGATTTCCTAATTGAGGCTGCTGAAGTAGAAACCCACCGCTTTCTGCTTTCCTTTCCTTTCCCTGGTTCATCAGGAGGTAGCGAGGGCTTTCTGGGCAGAAAGGCAGAACCAGGTACTGCGTCAGGGCCGGAATGAGAGACAGGGACAGCATCATCGCCCAGTTGCTCTTTGTGCCCAGCGTTGTTTCCAGACCAGCCACCTGTAGCGAACGATAAATACTTTACACCCTTCATAGTTTGTAAGACGTTCACAAACGAGTTAAACGATGCAAACGAAAGCTCGGCGGCACCGTCCTCACCATCCCTATCAGGATGCCAGAGGCTAATGACACTTGGTTGAGTGTGGCAAAGGCTCCTCTCAGATTGGTAGGGGACACTTCCTGGATGTAGAGTTGGTTTAGACTCATCACGAGACCGCAGAACAGGCCAAACACCAACCGTCCCAGGATGAGAACCTCAAACGACCCGCTGGCTTTGGAGGCAAACATAACGCACGCCGCCGCCACTGACAGACAGTTGGCAATCAGGATGGAGTTTCGTCTTCACAGGGGGAACAAAATCAAACGCTCGTCAGTAGATGGTAGAAGCTCTTCTGTGCGTTTCCGTTGTGCTCGTTTTCTTGGTCCTCACCTGCCGTACGAGTCTGCCAGGTGTTTAACCCCCAGAGAGGCCAGCAATGCTCCAAAGTCCTTGATGCTGACGGACAGCGACCACAGCAGGGTCAGGCTGTGATCCGTCATCGACTGGTTGTGTCTGGCTCTCCATGTGCTGTTGAAGAACTCTTCGATGATCTGAAGACCAGCAACAAAAAGGAAAAGGCAGGAGAACTTGGACCATGTGACCCAATGCATGGTCACGAAGCAGGAAGAACTAAGCTGCAAGCTCAATGTTGCAGTTGAATGTCCCATATGAAGACAGCCAGTAGTGTTGGTGTATGTTCGGCGGTGTGAAACTCTGCCGACTGTAGGAAGCACCTTGCTGAGCCACTGAGGTTTAGGCAGCTGTTGACTTCACAAGGCTGTGTGATATTTGTTCAACAGTCTGCCTGCTGTCTGGCTTTTCTGAAGTACGCCCAAGACTTGGCTGACCATTTGGGTTGCTTTTGGACTCATCGCTCTGTTTCATGGAATGGCTTTTAATCTGTTATCTACTTAATTCATACCATATATCGTAATTAGAAAGGAACAGAAGACAAAAAGAAACAGAATATGGAGATGTGGCAAATGTTTATCATGACTATGTTCAGTATTTGACCATGTAAAGAGATTGTTGGCTCGTCTATACGGCTTACCTTAAAGGCGTTACATTCTCTACCTTGTTCTGTGTTTTTGAGGTTTTTCTTTATAAACAGGCTTTTATCTGGTGGGGATGAAGCAATTATGACTTGGTAAAGTGGACACCTGGGATGTGCAGCGAGTCATGCTGCAAAAACATTAAATCTTAAGCATTTTGGTCTAGTTTCTACCACAAATATCTTAGTACATTTGAAATTAGGTGAAACTAACTTAGAAATGACTTTCTGGCCAAAGATAGGAGCTTGTTTTAAGTTAAATATTGCTTTATATTGATGAAAAATTACTCCTTGGATTGGCAGGTTAGTCAGAAAAACAAAAGTATTATAAATGAAATTATCTGCCAGAGGAAGATAATTCAGGTCCCGTGTCTGGACTTCTTCAATGTAAATTGAACTTGATGCCGTAAAATTTCAACCCATTGTGAAATATAGAAATAATAAGCTATATAATTTGAAGTCTTGACAAAAGCTTGATTTCATTATAAGAGTTTTTTTTTTTCTTTCTGGTTCTGCAGTTATCACTCACCCCTGGTTTCGCTCGTGACCATTTATGGAAGCTAATGAACAGATGCTGTCATCTGCCGGCATCTTACCCTGGCCGGAGCGTTGACGTTGCCGGTGTGGTAGCCGACCTGCAGGGGGCCGAGCACGGCTCCCAGGACGGAGGCCAGGAGTGTCGCCGTCAGACGGCTCCGAAACCACAAACCTTGCATTTTCCCAAATGTTTCACCTCAGCTTCTTTAAGAATGTGACTTGAAAATTTAAAAAATAAATAAATAAAAATAACAAAACAACTGCAGCTTATAGCTTAGAGTTTGTTACTGCTCAGAACTGATGTTTCTCCTCGTATGGCAGCTTGAGGTGAATTTTTGTGTTGACTTGTAGAATTAAAGGGATATCACAACCAAACCTCTGTAGATGCCATCTGCTGGGGTGAGACAGAATATCTCTCCTGGAGAGCAGCCGCATTTATTGTCTGGACGTCTGCAAGAGAACTGAACGCAAAAGATTACCGTCGGATTTCAACCATTATTTCTTTTTCTTTGGAAAAACACATGCTTTCTCACAATCCCGGAATTATCATGAACAGTTTAGAGGAAGAAGAAATGTGACATTTTGTGGTTATCAAAATGTTTTAGTGAATTTCACACAGATTTACTTGTCATAACTAAAAATGTAGTGAAATGTCCTTGTGGCCTGATTTACACAGGCAAAACTAAAACAGAAGTGAGAATCAGCAATATTTGTAATAAAGACGAGAGATTGTTATTATTATTATTATTATTATTATTATTATTATTATTATTATTATT
>VMRN01000137.1:493729-522903 GCA_010277015.1 Poeciliopsis turrubarensis | reverse complement strand
TTATTATTATTATTATTATTATTATTATTATTATTATTATTATTATTATCTTTTACATTGGAGTTGTGTGCACTAATTTCTTCCTCAAGCTGACTGAGACATTTTTTTTTGATGTGCAAGGCTGGAAATGACTTTCTGTCATTACGGTGAAAAGGTTGTTTCCACAAAGCATCGATTCAGAAGCGTGTGAGTCGCACCTTGAATACGTCTGCTTTATGCGCAACAATTAAAAACATATAGTGATATGTTGAGTTTCAAGATGGAAAAAAAAAAAATCAAATGGACTGGAACAGACAAAAAAAGGATTACCTGTCTGAAACCACAACAACAAAAAACCCTCTCATCGTTGCGGTTTTGTGCTTTCTAATTGTCATCGATGCGACTTTTCAATCGATTTAACATGGATTAAATCAAATAGCGTCTTTGTGATAGAAATCACAAGAAATAAAATAAAAAATAGAATTAGTTCGAAGCTTGCAAAAAATACTTTACTTGGAGTGAAATGCTTTACGACTTGCAGGAGCAAGTTGCAAAAAAAACCCAAAACAGAAACAGCTGTTTTTGTTGCATTAAAACTCAATGCAATAAAAGCAGCTGTTTGTGTTTTTGACCTGGATTTAGTCACGAAAACCACATTAGTCACTAACCTGACTAACATGAGCCACTTTGCCTTTGAGCTGCATCAAAATACAGAAATAAAAGACACAGAATGCTAATCCTCTAACACTGACATAGTATTTCAATCATCTTAAAACCAACTTACCAGAGCAGTGGACTGAAAAACCTCTGGTTTTATCCTGTAGCGTTAATTTGTCTGAATCTCTTTAGCGTCGAATGCTTATTTCAGTTAAAACGATGCTGGATGAGTTAATAATTCATAGCTGCTTCAGAACCGCACTGATCCCTTCTTTTGCCGCCCCGAGTTTCTGAAATGACAGTGTATTATTCAGGACACACACATTCTGGACCTGCGGGTTCCCCCTTACACAGTCACACCCAGCCGATGCATTTGGAGCCGACCTGGTAAAACGGGTCCAGTGGGCCTCCTCTGCTCTCCGGCTGACAGAGGATCCGTATGTACGAATCAGAGCCTGCGGCTGCGTTTGGGATGAGGGGGAAAAACAAACTGCTCTGAGGTCAGAGCTGAAAATGAACTTGGAGCACAGAGGAGGCATTTTAGAAGGTGGGAAAAACACTGACATTAGGGTAAGGTGTGTGTGTGTGTGTGGGGGGGGTTAGGGTGGGTTGTTTGTTGCAGTTTGATGATGATGTTGTTAGCTGGGATGGAAATTCTCAGAGCACTTCATGGCTCCACAGGATCGTATCTCTTTCAAAGACTATTGAATGTTTGATGAAATTAGAAACAGATTTCACACTCCTCCACAGGGAGAGTAATCCAGAGACTGACAAATGTGAAAATTAACATACGCTTGTAACCCAAATAGATGTCAGTCAAGCACATTGGGCATCGATTTGAAGCGATGAGCTGCAACTTCGTAGCAAAGGTTTTAGCAAACATACCACTGAAAACTGTCTGACTGGATCAGTGAAGAGTCTGAATTAATATAAAGTCTTTTTTGAGCTTTACTTCATGCCATAATGTTATCCCCTCATCAAAGACATAACTGGAGAGTTGCCTTGTTTCTTTCATGTGTTTGGGAAATCCTTTAATCTCCCATGGCAACCGTTCCGGCGTGCAAAATGCCTAAGGGGGCCTAGCTCCGCCTTTCAGGACAAAGCTCCTCCTCCGAGCTGCAGTTTACCAAACCTTACAGGCTTCCACATCACAGAGCACAGCCACCGCACCATTCCTCCGCTCGGCTCCTTCAGACTAGCCAGCAGCAATTAGCAAACACCTGGAGGAACTGTTCACCCGCTGAGCTCGTTACAGGAGCTACTTCTCAGCGCAACTCTGGTAAAAACGTCGTTAAAGGGTTAATAAAGGAGCCATGTTGTGATGACTTCCTGAAGGCGGAGTTTCAGAAAGAGCAGGAGTCTTTAAAGGCAAAGAGACCCAATTTCGAGGCGTTAAGCTGGGAAGTACATTTTCTTTTCACTCACATTTGATATGTGAAGCACTGGAGCTAACATAGTTACTTGATTGTACTGTAAAACCGCACCATGTGGCTGGAAGTCAGTGAAAGTGATTTAGAAGTATGTAAACATGTTTTCTTTGCATGAACTTGTTTCGTACATGTTTTCCTGAACGGGCCTTCTCAAATTCTTGAAACGTAGACACTTTCAGTCTCATTTAGGCGAGTGAAGGACGCGACGCCATTAACCATTTCTGACTTTATTCAAATTCAGTGAAGACGTGAGCAGTTTGAACAGGTGGACCACACAGTTTCAAAATATCAATATTATAATGCTATGACTAGAGGACATACATTTCAACACTTGACATAGGAAAATTAGTTTTGCCTTTTAAAAGTCTTTCGCTTTGAACGAACTGCTTTTATACACGCGAGTTCAGGACAGTAAATTCGCATTTGGCACAAAACCGGCAAGAGAACGAAAGAGACGATGTGTAAACACACACTGTTTGAGTTTCACACGACAAAAAGAAAGAGGGAAAAGAAGAAGAGTGTTTTGCTTTAGGAGGTTTAATGCACCATCCACCTGCAGGCTCTGATCCTGCAGCTGAGTTCTTAATCAGGGTGTGGATACGCCCATCTGGAATGTGACCCTTTGAGCCCCCTGACCCCTCGCGACCCCCACCGTGCTCCGACAGCTGGGCAGGTGCTGCCGCAGGGAGGGGGGGGGAGGGGGGGGGGCGGACAGAGAAGGGGGGCAACAGAGGGCACCAGACACAAATGGCGAGGGGTGCGTAGCCAGCATCCCCCTCTCGCACTCCCACCTCAGCACAAGCTTATGGCTCTGTTCAAATTACCTGTAATCGGGTTCCTGATCTGTTCCTAAGCGTTTCAATGCACCCCAAAAAAAAAAAAAAAAAAAAAAAGAAAACTCAGGAAATTACGAAGAAATTTTGCTCATCACCACAAGAACATCTGGAGAGTCGGTGAACGTTGCGTTTAATTAGAAGCAAATTCTGAACAGATGAGCCGAAATGCACTCCCAGCAACCTGGTGTGACATAAAACCTTGCGCACGCCGTTTACTGAGTTATTTTTACAGATTCCATGTCTTTTTATTTATTTATTTTTTCTATTTATGTTTTTTAATTGCCAATTAGGTTATTGAGGCTTGTCCAGTCACGGGTGCCTTGCTAAAGTATTCGTGAGTCATTTTGCAACTTTACAGCTTCACATTTGCGCGATGCATCACTGTGAAGTGAAGGCTTTCTTTTCTTACTTTTTATCTTTACTCAAGAAAGATAAAAACATTAAAGGGTTTATTTCTTCACTGGTTTTTCCCTAGAATTGCAGTGGATTTATCTCGATTTGTGTGAGAATCAACTCCGATCAGTTTCCTCGTCCCTGCTGATGAAAAACACGCCTCCTGCATGATGCTGCCTCCACCATGTTTCACTGTGAATATGTGCAGCAATGTGGGTGATGTTTTGCTTTCCATCATGTGCAGCCTGTCGTAAAAAGGTCGAAAATGTCGTTTTGGTCTCTTTGGATCACCGTTGTCTTGCCGACAGAGTCTCTTTTTGGCAGCGTTTCTTGCCAACGCTCATCATTTTACTATTATCAGTATAATAAGCCCTACAACACCTGAATATGGTTTCTAAACAATAATATTGTTTGTCACAATAACCAGGGATGTCAATAACACGTCGGGCCACTTATTTCAGTAACGAGTAATCTAACGTGTTACTAATTCAAATCCACTAATCGGATCAAAGTTACTTACCCAAAATCACTTTGCGTTACCATTTTCTTTTGTAATATAATTTTATTTCCTCTATGCATCAAGTGGCCGGCGTTTCTAGGAGACAGCAGCAGCTGATGGCTGTGACAGAAATGTGAACAGTGGAGGGAGAAGCTCATTTTGTTGATGACAAAGAGAGAAGTATTTAGAGTCTGATTATCACAAGCAGCTTTGGGCTTGCTATTTCTAAAGTCGCTTGCAGATTTAATGAGTTGTGCTTTTTTTGGGCTTGGAAATAAGCGGAGACTCATAATAAGACCCAGAATGTGTCTGGCATCCAGTTAGTTTTAGTCAGGCCTTCCAGGTGAATCTATTCCCGGATGATACGGCCCGCTGTGTCTTTGCTAATATCAAGTTAGTGTATTTGCTGAGAATGACGTTGACCTTCGCGTCCAGAAAACTGCAAACATCAAGACTGATATGAGGGTGAAGGGGGGTGGAGGGGGATCTTAAATCTTATTTAAAGTTTTCCAGGTGATAGTGGAGCACATAAAAACATGCAAAAATTACTTAAGGTCTATTTTTAAATTTTTTTTGGACTGTTGTAATCATTGAACTATCTGCCCTTCAGACAACCGTATAAGTGGAGTGTATAACAGACACAGTGTATAACAGTGTCTCCACTGTTATACACTTAATTGAATAGCTTTCAATTAAGTGTTGGCAAAGTTTAATGCATTTCACCGGTGGCAGAACATTATTGCCAACAGATGCAGAAAGCAGCTTCTAAAGTTACTTTCAACGTAACTTTCCAAATCTACTAATCAGTAATCTCACTAAGTTATTTTCTTCAAAGAGTAATCAGTAATCCAATTAGAGTTACTTTTTCAAAGTAACTGAGCCATCACTAACAATTTACCATCCGGCAAATTTTGTTATTGTGAACTTATTGTCAACCTATGAACTGACTCGTTCACGATGTGCTTGATGTTTGTTGTCGTCGTTTTAACAAACAGGTTTTTGCTTCAAACCCTGCTGATTTGACATGGCCAGCGTGTGTGAGCCCCATGACTCCCTGAACCACGACGCTGCACCTGTACTGACATCACTGTCGACGCTCCAAATTCACCAGTCAGCTCTGAAGGCCCTCCGCAACCCGCCTACCCTCAACCCAAAGGGCACCGAATAAGAACACACACCCCAAGCCCGACACACTCACGCACACACACACGCACACAGATCCTCAAGCAGCTGCGTCATTATAAAACTCTTTTGAACTTCACACTAGAAGTCAAATGCCACATGTGTTAGAGCAAGACAGATGTACTGCAGCTGCCTCCTGGCTCTGGTTTCATCTACGATCCCTCCACCCACACCCCACACACACACACACACACACACCCCACACACACACACACACACCCCACACACACAGGCCCTCTTCAGCAACCTCAGCTCCATCACGCACAGACAACATCCGCACCTTTGAAGTCTCATCACTAAATCAGATGAACAAACAATCCAGTCAAAAAAAAAAAAAAAAAAAAAAAGGAAATGGCTTGGTTTTTTGTAGTGAGTCATTATTAGTTTAAAGAAGAAGAATAGAAGAGGGGATTTCTATGTTGATCATCGTATAGCACCATTTAATTTACACTAAATCACAAGAGTCTCGTGTATTTTTCATACACATATATGGATGACGTGAACATTTTTTTTGTGGTATTTCTTTTACTTCGATAGCACTGTCAACCTCGGAGCAGCTGGCCTTTTTGCATTATTTCTTATGAATTTGACGTAAATACAAAGGGTTTTACGACAAACATAAAGCACAATTTCAGCCAAAGTCACTATTTCTTGAACGGCCTCTAAAAATCTTTCGTTTCAGTGCCTCCCCAATGTTTTTTTTTTGGTTTTTTGTTTTGTTTTACACAAGGTTTTATAAAAAGTATTTTCTTGCGATATATTTTTAAAATGTTTCGACGAAAAGATGACAAGAAATAGGAATTTAGTGCCATGTGCTGCACAAATGAATTTTAGGGAACGCATTAGTCAGTAAATTTAAATGAAGCAGATCAGTGTATAAATTAAAAGTTCAGAAATGGTTAAATTCCTACAACAGAGGCTGCATTATGTTGATAACTAACCACATGAGGACGTATGAATTTTAAGTGATTCAGACAGCTGTTAGCTTAATTTATCCATCTAATCATTGACCCTAACCCTCCCAAGAATGATTAGATGGATATGTTTGTGTGAACTGTGTCATAAATATGTATTTATTAAAAGCTAGAATGAAAGTTTTTATCCATTTTTAGCTCATTTGACAGCAAAATTCACATTGACTAGCATGCTAGCAGACCCAAGAGCTAGCTAGCTTAGCTTCTTCCCCTCCAAGGCAAGAACTTGTCAAATTTACTTTTCACCTTGTGGCAATAGTGTCTTAATATTTCAGTGGTGTTCTGTTAGTCAACAAGTTATTTTTTATTTATTTTTCCTCCTTTAAAACGTAGCTGCACGAACACAGCGGGGGCGGGAGTAAAAGTTAATAACTAATTTAGTTGAGTTGGTATATTTTCAACACTCTGTAAAATTTCACTAATTAGACTTTTGGATGTTTATCATAATTTTTTGACGTGTACTACATTAAAACATTCGGCTTTTGATTTCACCCAAGAATAAGAAAATTATCAGTTTTACCGTTTAAATTGTTTTATGGATGCAGTTACCTATCTTCTCCAGTTGGGGGCAGTGTAAAGCTCCTTCTCTCCACTGTTGTCCGGACTAGTCATGGTTTAAACACATGTTGCTATGAACAACATTGTACTATTAATGTTTTTCTTATAAGTTAAGAGCGCCACACCTGTTCAAATGTTTTTTGTTTTTTTCATAAAAGTACATACAGGAAAAAAACAAGCAATACTCCTGAAACGAGTTTTATATGTTCCTGCCTAATGACAGGATTCACTTTATAAGATCATTTTGTTCTTCTTATTTATTATAATTATAATTATTATTATTATTATTTCACTACATTTTTACGACGAATAGAACATATTCATTTTTGGGCGCATGATTTACTTTATCAAGAATTGCAGTGCGGTTTGAGTCGGATCTCATTCTTCAAATTTTAGTAAAAAGAAAAAAAAAGTCACTTTTGAAACACAGTTGGTGTCAAGAGTGACAGCACCCCCCTCTACACACACACACACACACACGCACACACACACACACACACACACACACACACACACACATCCCATCGCCATCTGTGCTGATTGTCAGCCTGTTGGCTCGTTTCTAAGATGTTTCCGAACAATCTGCAGCTCGCCTGCGTCTGGAAGCACTTCGGCAGACACACAAAAGCTTTGTGTTTCTAACCTGGATGGGAAGGGAGGGAGGGATGGAGGAAGCGAGGGAAAGAGGAGAAACTGCACAGGACTCGAGGAAGGATGGGACTATTCTCTTGTTCTTGGCACAAGTGTTCAGTTCAAGTTAGAATAGAAACAACCGGACTTTCTGATTGTAAGCACCAGACGCTGTGTTGCATTCCTGCTGGCGTTCAGTGATGAAGGCAGACGCAAAATGAAGCAGAGCACAGATGAAAAAAAATAAAATAAAAATAAAAAGCCCAGTCTACGGATTTAAGCGTGAATGAGCTACACAACAAGGCAAGGTGAACAGAGGGGAAGGGAAGGGGATGTGTTTCACAAGAAGCTCTCTGACAGTGAGCTACATTTAAAATCATGCCACTGATTTCAAATGTACAACAACAAGGGTTATTCTGCATATTCACAATAAGAAGCGTTCCGCGTCCATGAGCCGCTGCAGACATTTGTGGGGAGGAGGAAAAGAAAAACAAAACGAGAAAACAACAAAAAAAAACCAACAACCTCAAAACAAACGAACACGAGCGTCCAGAGACTCCAGCAGCGAAAGCGAGTTTCTCCTACTCTGAAACCCAATTGTTCCCAAATGTGGGGAGGGATTTTTGTGCTTCACATTCCGACCAGACTTAATATCTCTTCCCTCTCTGCTCTGTTGTTTTTTTGTTTGGCTTTGTGCCATTTTTTTTTTTTTTTTTTTTTTTTGCGAATTACAATCGCAGGCCAGTATTTAAATGGCTTGAAATCAATCATATAATTTCACTCTGCATCCACTAATTTCAGGTTTCTGAAAGTACCGACTCACGGTTAAGTGGAAGTAAAAAAAAAAAAAAAAAAAAAAAAAAAGAATACATGGTTTTCAAATGTTTTACAGGTAGAAATCTGAAAAGTGTGGTGTGCTCTTATTTATAAATTTTTTTTGCATCCAGCCCCACTTTGCTCTACTACTCTCAAATAAAAATCGAGCGCAATCGACTGAGTTTAGAAGTCGCCTGCTTAGTGAGTAACGTCTGAAGGCCTCAGAGGTTTGCAGCATCGTGGCGGCGGCGGCATCGTGGGAAGCTGGTCAAATTGATGGAGCTGCTTACATCTAGCCGGCAGGCTCAGCGTCCAGGCAGGGCGACACGGAACAAACAGCCTGAGATACAATCAAAGGATATTCGTGTGTACAAATGTCCCAGTCAAACTCCAGACAAAAATTTAATTTAGAATCGGGGCAAGGCTTGAAAATTGAGATTCAGGGAGGGCCGCAACTTAAATCTTGTTGGAAAATTTCCAGTCTCTGGACGCACAACTTTCCGAGAGCAAATTGACAGCCACGTTGTCGTTTTCCTTCTACTTTTCACCACGTAGGCCTTAAATGTCACATTAAATGTCAGCGAAAATGACACAGAAGATGGAAAAATGTGAAAACAGCAAACGCAAAATGGCAGCTGAACAAGGTGGAACGTGGCAGCGAGAGCTGCTGTGCGTAATTGATCAGCTACAGTAATCTTTTTGTTGAAGATAGTTTGACTCATTTATCGGTTCGTGTTATTTGAAGGCTCATCTATCAGACGTCCACGCTGCGTGTCTTCAGATATTCGGATGTGCCAGTTTCTGCAAGAGACTCAGCGGCGCAGGCAGTGGAGCTTCACTGATGGCTTTGCTGTCGGCCGATCACCCGCTGGGTTCTGAAGAAGAGACGCATTACGCCACCGCAGGTATTGTCTGAACTACTTCGGTGCTTTTTATTGCCTCTTTTTTTCCTTTTTTTTATTATGTTTTGTCGGGGTTTTTTTTCTTCAGCTGACAGACTGTGTGAAGTATTTAGTGCAGATGGCGTGGCCACAATGGAGTCCTGCATCGGTTTTGGGTGGCACAGCTAAGTACTTGCAGCCAGTTCTTGTTTTCTTTTCTTGTCTACGACACAAACATCTGTTTTTTCTTTTGTTGTTGTTGTTGTTGTTTTGTTTTTTTAACGAGGAAAACACAGACGGATCTATAACCAGAGCGAGGGGATTCGTAGAGTTCATTGTTTTATGCTGACAAATCAGGTGGAAGTCAGTGGGTTCACTGATTTACTTTTTGTTTTTTTGTTGTTGTTTTTTTTTTGATTGATCGATTGATTGCTGTCAATGTCTTGAGGGCAGCGGTGGGCGGGGGGTTGAGGGTGGTGTAAGGTTTTATTGGACAGGCCTGGGATTGAAACATGTGCACTGAACAAATCAACACAGCAGACTGAACGTACAGCAGGGGAGGGGGAGTGGTTACATACACATACGCGCTCTTCCAGTGGTGAGCCTGTCAACTCTTTACAAATATATTCTCATTTTTTACTTAGTGAATTCTCAGTCACTTCAAGATAAAAAAAAAAAAAAAAAAAAAAACGACAAAAACAAAAGCAGTTAATATGTCAGACACAGGGAGGGAAAAGTGCAATTATTTTGGCGCCGCTTTGTTGCTTTTCTTTTTTCTCTCTCTCTCTCTCTCGTTCTTTCTTTTGTTTTTTTGTTTTTTTTTTTTTACAGATTCAGAAACTTCTTGATTTCTCTGCTCCGACTTTTAAGTTCCCGTCGGGAAGCGTGCAGATGCGTCGCCTCCGTCCCCTCTTCTCCACGTCTTCAGCTTCTCGTCCGCTCTCTCCTCACGCCAGACGGCCGACTGGAAGGACAGACACCGAGGTTACATTTTCGTCAAAGGTTTGGAGATTAATCTCAGAAATTGTCTGGAAACAAAAAAAAAAAAAACACATTTCCAAGGCTCTAGAATTTAAAAAAATAAAAAATAAAAAAACTTTTGAAACTCAGATAATTTCCAAAAATTGAAAACTTTTGACTTTTGAGACTCTGAAATTTTGTTTTGTTTGTTTTTTTGTTTGTTTTTTTGTTTTTTTTAGAAAATCTTTAAAATTAATCTAAAAATTTCTGACTTTTTGGGAGCAAATTTACTCCTGACCCTAGTACGCTGTCACATTGACATGTAGCAGACAAGTGCATGTCATGTCAATGACATGCATGCATTTAATGATGCACACAGAAGTGAAATGTGTGTTTTATCAAATGTGTGAGAAAACAGAAAAAATGAGAGAATGAAACTTTGGTACATTGTTTGTTGCCAATTTTCCGGCCAGCTGGATGGAGGTCGTCTTTGGTCAACAACCTCCGAGTCGTTGCCACAGCTTCTAACTCGGATTCAAGTCTAGACTTTGACTAGGCCATTCTGAATAAGCCTATCGTCTCAACCGCTTTGTTGCGGATTTCCCAACACAGAGCCGTCCTGCTGGAAGCTGAACCTCCAGCCTGGTGTCAGTTCATGTCAGCCAACAGTTTTTTATTCTCAAATGCTCAATATTTCTCTGGTCCGGCTGAAAAAAAGCTTCCCCACTGAGTAAAGAAACTCCCTTGTTTCTCTGTGTGAATGCTGTTCTGTTTTCCTCTAAAAATAAATAAATAAATAAATCCCTTTCATATGACTAGAACCCCTTCTTCTACGTGGATATTGTGCAATCTAGAAACTGGAGTAATTCATTTATCTTTAGCATCTTGCCGTCACTTCATCTTTACAGCTCCTCCAGAGCAACTGCTGACTTTTCATCTGCTTCTCTGATTTCCTGCTTTGCTAGCACTTCCTGTCAGTTCAGGAGACAAGCCGTTATTTTAGATGAGCCCTAAGAAGAAAAATAAATAAATAAAATCCAGACGTTGCGTTTGAGCCAGAACCGATTGACTTGAAATACGGACCCAAAGTAAATCAGACATGTCATTGCAGGATTTGACTGCTTCCAGTTTCAGACCATCTCAAATTGGAGTGAGCAGTTTAAATCTCTTTCCCGCTTTAAGCATCCTCCGGCTCCATTTTGCCGGGCGCAGGTCTTCTGGGACGCGTGATTGATGGGAGCGGAGCAGGGCGGGGCTTGCGTGAGCATTTAGGTGTAATGAACTCCTGCACCTCGTTTCTGTCTTTCCTCAACATGGTAAGCTGTTGAGGCCAGATCGACACAAATTCATATTTCTCTAAACCAGAATGCGCCGCAGTCCCGAGCTCGACCCAACCATCGGCGAAATGATTTCAGGGTTGTGCTCAGGCCTTTGCAGAACATTGGCTTTGCACTCAGAATAAATAAAACATGGGTGTTTTCTCATAATTAAGTGCCGTCAGAAATGGATCAGTGGCTCTGAATTTCATTTGTGCAAAAAAAAAAAAAAAATTACTGTTATGAGCTCCTTAGTTGGTCTAGCATCCATTTACGCTTGTGCATAAAATGAGACCGATTTAAATAGAGACAAACACTTTTGAAGGGCAAATCCTTTGTGCGTTCGCATCGTCCATCACGCTGTCTGACCGAGCCTCTCAAGTCCTGGTCTGTTGTGCAATCGTGCCCAAACTCATTCGTCAGTCAGAAATGTCGGGAGGGACGGAGGGAGGTGGGGCTGGGGAGGGGTACGAAAAAAAAAAACAAAACAAAACGAGAGGAAGAAAGAATGATGGAGAGGCTTGTGAGAAAAGAAGATGGGCACGGAGCGAAGATTGCTAGCAGATGTCCCGTCCGTCAAATGGAACCAACTCAGACCTCCGATTGGTTCTGGGCCGCACGTTTCCGCAACCAAACTGCATCTTACGTCGGATCAGGCCAGTGGAGGACGACGAGACGTGTTTTCTTTTCTTTCTTTTTTTTCTTTTTTTTTTTTTTTTTGCCCGTCCGACCTTACGGCACACATCAAACTGCGTTTCTGAGCGGGTGGAGGGCGTCTGGAGCTCGTGGGTTATGGTGCTGGTGGGGGTGGGGGCGGGGGCTGCGGGAGGTCACGCAGGTGCACTTCCTGTCACTGCTGACCGTGTACGCAGTAAATTACATGTCCAGCTGATTTCACTCCCAGGGCTTCTCCAGAGTTTTTTTTTTTTTTTTTTTTTTTTTATGAAGTATTTACTACTAGGCTTGCTGTTTAAACTTGAAGGCATCACAACTCATCCCACACGCAATAAATCAAGAGGCTGCATTCCATGGGAGCAGATCCTGTAGTGGGAACAACAGCGCAACCACTTCAAGAGGAGCGTCTCAATCCAAAGCGCTAAATTTTGTTTCGAGAGCGTTTCTGTTTTACATAAAACAGTTTTTATTCCTCCTGAGCTCACAAACTATTTGCCCATAAAAACAAATAACGCTGGTTCTCGAGATCAAAACGCCACAATTATGTTACCGCCGTGTTTTTTGGGGGGGTTTTTTGTTTTTTTGTTTGTTTTTTTGGCAACAGTTTTTTCAGCAATATGCTACTTTGGACCCTCATCTATTTATTCAAGGTTCAGTGTTTACAGAGTTTTCTAACATGTAACGTCAAATTATTTGCAGGAAAAAAAAAAACAAACAAAAAAAAAAACATCTTCATCATCCCTAAAAGTTTTGGGAAATATTCTGCAGAGTGAACTATGAGTGGGCGATATCGACTTAAAAGCTTTATCATTATTTTGTGCTAAAGGTGTCGATAAGAACTATTTATTCCTTTTTTCTTTTTGGTAACTCTACGGCTGTGCTCAGCATTTCTACCTCCACCAACACAAACAATGCTTATTTCCATTTCTAATAGGCTTCTTCGATTCGGCCGTCTCACAAAAAAGTCTGGTTTGCGGCACAAAGCTGCACATAGAAATTGCATTTTCATATTTTATCAATGAATTAAATATTAAAAATGTCATCAGCACAAACACAGAGTTGATGGACACTGATCGTGTTTTGGTCTCAAGAAGCTGCAGTGGCTGGCTGACCTTTCGTGACCTCTGGAAACAGTTATTCGTATCCTTAAAATGATGGCGGCGCAGACAAAAACATGTTTTGCTGCCCAATCTGGCTCAGATCTGCTCAGATTTTTCAAAGAGTTTCAACGGGATCAGCGGTTTAAAGAGATTTTGCAAAAGTCGACTTGCGATCTTTTCGCCTGTACCTGCAAATGAAAACATTTCTGACGTCGTCTTCCCCTGAAGTCGTGCTTTCCTTCTCTTTTAGCTCAGATAAATGTCTCTGTTGTTCAGAGCCGAGTGACATTAGTGCCCAGGAATTGGCCACGCAATTACCAGGCTCCAGAGCGCTCGACGGTCCTCCCTCTCCTCTCTGCCCGCTCACTGAGGAGATTGTCTCTGCCATTAACAACACAAAGCTCCCCAGCCTCTCTCTGGACACCTTGGCCCCACTTGTGATAAAGACCTGAAAGCAGATCCTGTCTAGCGCTAAATCGCCTCACCTCACCTGGGACCGGCCAATAAAAACGCTTGGCTCGGGAGCTGGGAATTGTGCTGCATCGGTACGTGGCGGCGAGAACCAACTGGAGATCACGGCTCATGAAGAGGGGACTTTTAAGGAGTTTATTCTGCATCAGATTGATTGAAGTATAAAGTGTTTGTCTTTATCAAAGTCACCTCTTAGGAACAACTTCTGTTCCTATTCGTCCTGTTAAGAGTGTCAAACTGAGCTAAAGCGTTAAGAGATGCAGAGTAATTGGCGTTGGCTCCAAGAGGCCAGGATTCTGGGCTTGGACTTCTGGACCCAGACCTACTTAATAACACCGTTACTGCAGCTCCACCTTCCAGATAGAGCCAGAGAAAATACAAGACACACTCAGATCTACTGAAAGAAACATGGTCACTGTCTCCTGCGTCTCTCCTGACGACCCCAATCACCAAAGCTGCTGAAAATACACGGCAAGTTCCGGAAAGTACCAGACAAGTTCAGGAACGTAAGGATCAAGTTCTGGAAGATTACCTTGTAAGATCTGGAAAAATACCTAGCAGGTTATTTGAAAGGAGCTAGCAAGTACAATCAAAGTTTATGGAAAGTACCTAAAATAACTCTACATGGATGCTAAGAGCCATAAAAACTGCCATAAAACTTCCAGGAAAGAAGCTAGGTGTATTAGTGTAATAGCATAATAATGCAAGAACACATTCTTAAATGTGTTTAAAGCAGAATTAACAAATAAACTGAATTACAAAGTCTCTGCGAGCAAAATTGTTCTTCATAAAAAGGGGCCAGACTCAATAATTCTCTCTCTCTTTCTGGTGAAAGAGAGAGAGAATTATTGAGCTTGTTGAAATTTATAATGTGATTAATTGATTTATTGCTTAATGCAACAGGCCTACCAGACACAACTCTCTAAATTGTGGTAATGTAGCTGCTAAGGTCTAGGAAAATACCTGGTACATTCTAGGAAGCAACCAGCTAGATGTGAAAGAATCTGGAATATAGCAGGAAAGTTTAAAAAATATATATATATCCAGGAGCCGTCATGCAAGTACCAAGGAAACACTTGATAAGTCCCAGGAAAGTTTCAGGAATGTCCTGGCTGGTTTCGTAAGGTAACCTATAACTTCTAGGGAAGAACAAGCTGTATTGGTTCTGCAACCACTTTAGTCAGGTAATAATCCCTCCAAGTATTTAATTGCTACCTCAATTTTTTTTTTCTTTTTTTTTTTAGCAACAGCATTACAATCACAAAGTTCACAAGAGAAAATATATAAGGATCACTGTCTGCTGAAAGTCGACCTCTCACTCTCTCTCTCACACACGGCGTTCAGATCGTTTTTCGTCGCTGGTGCCAGTGAGCGAAGAGTGATGGGGCTGGTCCGGATAATGTGTCTCAAACGATCCCAACGCCCAGGAAGAAGGCACGTTCTGCAACGCGGCCGTGAACGCGCACGCGCACGCGCACGGCGATGCCGTGACTCTCCGGAGCTGCGACGGGACACGACACGATTTACGGCCCAGTAAAAGCAGCTTGACTTAAAGCGATCCAGGCCATCGAGGAGCAGCAAAGCATACCTGAACACAAAGGTTGTCTATCTTAGTCAACCTCGGGCGGATGCCATATGTTCCCGCTTCTTCCACGCGAGCTTTCCGCGTCTCCTTGGCTCATTTCATAACTCACTCTCTCCACAGCCTTCACCGGCTCCGTGCGCCTGAGTGGTACCATAAGAGCCACATAAAGACGTCAGGCTGCTCACCTCCCGCTCCTAAACATGCAGGTGATAGATTCAGTGGCTGCAGTAAAAACAGGCCTCCCCTCTCCTGCGCTTGCGGCACTCCTGGGGCTGTTTATTCTGGCGACTCGCGAGCAGCCCTGACGTTATGCCTGTTTAGAGCCACTGTTCTCCGCCGCCGTGCGCGCCAAGCCCAGGGTAAACACATGACTTCAGTGTTTTGTGGCGCTGAGCAAAAATCCCGGTAGCCCGGCTCCGCAGCACCGGCGGGAATGAAAATCAGCATGTGAATTCCAGGGAATCCAAGCGGAGTGAGTAATTGAGAGATGAAGGAAGATGACTTGGAAAAGGAAAGGTGGCGGCGGTGGGAAGAAGAAGAAGAAGAAGAAGAAGAAGAAGAACAAAAAAAAGACTTTGGTGATTCTTCTCAGTTTCTGGGTTTGCTCTTTTCTCAATTCTTCTACCATCTCAAGGTCAAATCAGCAACAGTTCAACAAGGACGCAGCAAAGTTACTGCAGCGTCAGACTCACTAACAACGGCATAACGAGTCGATAACTGGACAAATAACTAAACCGATTGCTAAAGAACTGGACTTATGTTTCTGTTTTGTCGAAATATATTGTGGCGTTCACTTGCCATGACAATAAAAGTGATGATAAAAAAATATCTAAAATACGTCACAATCTCTGTGGGTATAAATTTACAGTTGAAACTAAAACTCTACACACATTTACACAGAATCTAAAAAAAAAAAAAAAAAAAAAAAAAAACAAGACCTATGACGATGTCACATAAGGAAGTTGAGTGCAGGGATTTTTTAATAGTTCAAATACCAAAGATATCTTAATGTGCATTAATAATCATTAATTAATAATAATAGTACTATGGCAGAAGTTGACAATATTCCTTATTTCTGCTCTTAGAGGAACGGTGCTTCTGGATTGGCTGCTTTGCAAACACCGGCCAATAATGAGTCTCGCGGGACAGTGTCAAAGTATTTCATCTTCTGGAGGCGCATTTATATATATTTATTAGATATGCTCGACAAAAAAAAATCTGCGAATTGGCAATTTTTTTCCAAATAATTTGGAATTTCGTCCCGCAAAGAAAAAAAAAAAAAAAACAAACATCCACAAATACGGGGAAACTGAACCGCGGATAGAAGGAGGCTTCCGAAACTACGGCGTCTTCATCTGTGCTTTCCCAAATTGTTTGAAGACAAAGTACCGCATAACCTTCTGAACTTTGCGCAAGTAAAGTTCAGAAGGTTCAGGAGCAAACAGTTTGAATCCATAACGAAGAACTGGAAGAACAAAGAATACTTTTGATTACTTGATGAAACGCCAACGTATCGATGAAATAAGGGTTCCCTGTCCTTCCATGACCAATGATCTTGCAGTTGAAGATCAACGGCGGCCGAGTGACAATTTCAACGGATGGTGTTAAGTGTGTTTAGGGCTTTCAGCAGTGTTGGTGAGAGCAGACCCGCGTGCTTACTGAACAGTTTTGTCCCTTGCCTTGTTCCTTGACTGTCGCTTGTCAACCAGCTTCCTGCAAAAAAGAGGAAAATGACAGGAATCAAACTCGACGGACACGCATTGATTTGTTTGGTCAAATCCCTGAGTCTGAAACAACAGGGACTCTCAATAGTTGTGCTGCACATCTGACGAAAACGTGTTACTCTTAAAATAAACTCAAGTTTCATTACAATAGCGTCATCCTATAAAAACCAAACCTTCAATTTGAGGGTGTTTATTTAGTGGGAACACATTAAATCTTAAGGAATTATTGCGAACAAATTCAGCAGTGCCGCACACGTTGCTGCATTATATAATATTGGAACATTCCAAGCATTTTTTTTTTTTTTTTGTTTTTTTTTTTTAGTTTGACTGATGACTTAAGGATGTTCAGCAACTTTAACTACTGGGCTGGAGAAATTCGCCAATAAAATAACTATTTACAGCTGACAATGTCGCATTTTGCACAAACAGGTTTGCAAGGTGGTGCACAGATTGCAGTGTTATGCTCATCTTGCTTCCCCAGGTATTTATTTCAGAATGGGAAAGGCAAAAGAGCGCGTTATTTAAATCAAACTCAATAAAAGCTATTACATGTCATCCACGTTCCAGCTGATTGACTGGAAGGAGGAGCCTTTGATTTGTCCTACCAGCACAAAGGTAAGCGTCGGATCGACGACATGTGTTGCTGAAACTTTAACTGGAAGCGTTGCCATGGTGACAGCAGATTAAGGCTGAATTGGAGTCATGAAGCAAAATCTTTTCACCATCAAAGAACACTCGAGTTGTGAAAGTTGCATCTTTCTGCGGCCGTTGTTATTTTTTCAACGTTATAATTCAGTCGCTTCAGTTTCAACTCTAAAACTCTCGCCTGCTTCAATTGCTAAATTGCCGACATCTGTTAACATCTCTCAGAGGATAAAAATATGAGTAAGTCCCTCATTTAAGTAGTATTTTAGTAGTTGGATAGAAATAAAAAATTAATTAAAACAAACAAAAAAAGGCCTCCTGTGGGAGGGCTCTCGTGCAGTTAATGCTCCTCTGGGACACATCTCGTTCTTTATGTATCGAACTGAATGTTACAACATGTTGAAGTCGTAACATAGTTTGTTTAACCACGACTGCAGCAAGAGGTTTTTGCTATAAACCGTAATATTGTTGTTCTGAAGCTATTTTCTAGTAATATAACGGTAATGCCACAATGATGCAAGAACACGTCCTCAGAGATCAATAAACGTACAAAACAGGAACTGGAAGACATTTTAAATACTCCAAGTAAATGAACGAAACAACTGGAACAACACATAAAATTAATTATGAAGCTGATATAAAACAAATTTGTTCTTCAGGAAAAAAAAAAAAAAAAGGGGGGGGCCTAGCTGAGACCGAAGCACCAGACTTAAGACTGTTTTCGTCCATTTTTAGGCGGAAAGAGAAAAACAATAAATAATGCAAATTATTTAACTTATTTTAATTCATCGTGCAATTAATTGATTTGCTGATTTATTGCTTATTGTGACAGGAGCAGTTGCAGTAAAAAAAAAAGGCAAACTAAAGTCCTATTGGGTAAAAGGTTCAAGCAAAAAGGGAGCAAACACTGACTTCACTTAATGTTTTTTTTTTGTTTGTTTGTTTTTGTACTATTATTATTTTTATATTTTTTTTAGATTATGCCTCTGAACATATATTGAGCTAATTGTAGGACCATGAAGTTTGTTAAAAAAATTTTTTTGAAATTTTAAATTGAAAAAGGTTTTAAACTGATTTCAGACTGAAGTTTTAGTTTCCAATTTTTCTGTTCAGGTTCAACTTGTTTTTTTCTTTTGAGCAAACTTTATGGCTCCAATTTAGCTCCATAGAAATTGAACTATAGTTCTGTTTCACACTTTATGGATCTATACCAGTAAAATATATATTTACATATAAGATACTTTAGTAATAATAAAATGATAAAAAAAAAATTCCTGAACCAATTCTCAGAAAACTTCTTCTTCTCTTACCATCCTTGCTGACACCGAGGCAGCCTTTCAGCTCCTGCAGCGAAATAGCCTTGTCCTTATTCAGATCACAGTAGTCGGTGAACTTGCGGGCACATTTCTTAGGTTTAGCTTTCTTCTTCAGGTACCTCTTGAAAGGTTTGAGTTCCTTCTTGTTGATGTCATTGCTGCCATTGTTATCCAGCTGGGCAAAGTACCAATGCACCACTCTTTCCTCCAGAGTGTGACTGGGATCAGGTTCAACAAACCTGCCGGGTGTCAGAGGCAGACGTGTGAAAAGGGTTACTCACACACACCCTCAGACTAAGGATTAGCATTTTCACGGCGCTCTACGTTCAGTCTTACCTCCCGCCACCGGAGGGGGCCGGTGAGTTTATGGCTTGCACCATGTCGGTTGTGAGAGCGTCTAACAAGCTTGTAATGAATTCCCCCTTCTTCCCCTCTGGGCAGCCTGGTACAAATTAAAGACAAAAATATATAAAAACAAAAAAACAACAACAACAAAAAAGGAATATGCTAAAATTACCTTCCACCGCTAATTTGGGTCATTATGATTCAGTGAGGCTGAAGCACCTCGACTCCAGCAGGACGGAGACCCAAAAAGAGACCCGTCATTAGCCCGCTAAAGGTCAAGGTAAACAAAGGGTCACGTGCTAAACGCAGGTGACGGTCCGGTTGTTTTTCGTGAGGCGCATGGAGGGCGGTGGGAGCTTTTTGTCAAGCTGCTCAGACCCGTTAAACTTTTATGACATAATCCCGAACACCTCGGGTAGTTCCTTTTAATTACCCAGATGTATGCTTTTCAAGGCCTGCTTCACCGGGGCAAACATTTTCCCTCCTAATTGTCTTCTGTAGAGTAACTTCAAACGCAGCTACACTGTAAAACAACGCTCTCTTTTCAGTCGTTTTGACCGGTCTTATCTGTCTCGGTACGACGCTTTTCCGTTTTTTTCCCCCCCAAGGCTACATCCTTTGTCATCGACGATGTCTCTTGACTTTTTCTCGCTCTGGCTCAGGATGTTCATCCGCCAGGTGATTCCAATTAGCATTTCGCACAAGAGGACAAGCTTGAGGAGGCTCTGTGCCTTGCTGTGCCTTCATCCAAGTGTGAAATTAGGTTGTTATGAAGCACAGACTAGCAAAAATGTCAAGGGCTTTGCCACATAGGGTGGTGTATGGGCGGTAAAGTCCTGGCCGATGTGCCTAAAACACTTGAGTGGGGCTCACACGCCAGGTCTTGCCTTGATTCGATCAAGCGTTTCTTGCTTCAATTTAAATTTAACTGTTCTCCTTGTGAGGTTTTTTTTTTTTTTTTTTAATGTGCGACTAACTGGCCAAAGTTGACAAATGGAAACCCTTAGTCGCAGCAGATGAGGTCTTCTTGCGACCATGCGTCGTAAGAATGTAAAAATACGTCGGTAGCTGCGTTTCCCATTTAACAGAAAATTGCGCAACTTGAAATTACGAAGATAAATTTCCTTCCTGGAAGCGCGCCAACTTTGGAAAAGATAAAACCCGTGGTTGGTCAAAACGCACGACTATCGGCATCGCGCGAGTCGCGTGATCAACAGCCGGACGTTACTACTGGCGAAGGCCACGAAGAAGACTGCAGTGGTTTTGTAGTTTCTTTTTGTGCTTCATTTCCGTTTCGAACAGTGTCCAGCTCTCACAGAACCCCGCCGGTCATAAAAAGTCGCCTGTCATTCAAACATGTTGAATCCACAGCTCTTCTGTAAAATCGTCGCTCCAGCGACGAACCGGCTACAGACGTCGGCGTCAGAAGAGACGCCGACGTCTCTTCTGATGGAAGAATATAGTTCGTGTAGCTGTTTACATTCATCGCTACCATGGTTTTTAATGACTTCTCCTGTGAGCTTTACCAACTTTTCCTTCCCTGCCACAGCATACCACCACCCTACTGTGCTTTACAGAAGGTGCGGTTTTTATAATTCAACAGTAAAATCAAACCTAAACTCATGAAACACATTGTAGCTTGTGGCTGTGAGGTGATTAAAATCAGATAAAGGTTTGAGCAGCGATGCAGAGCAGTGTGTTTGGGTTTGGTGTGACGCTTCATAACATCATTCTACAGTACATAAAATTGTCCCCAACACCCCCAGCCACCCCCTTCGCCCTGCGGCCCCCACCGACTCAACACTCCCACCTTCCATAAAACCTGCCACACATCTGCTGCACAGTCAGGAGCCCGCTCCGCTCTGTAGACCCACCAGATGGGGATTTAAACACGAGATCCAAAGACGTTTTAACGCAGTGGCGAAACGGAGTTAGCTCAGCAATGATGACGGCAAGGTGCGAGTTCCTATTGTAACGTCCCAGAAATCCATTTTTTCATTATTACTATTATCATAAAATTCACTTATCGATATGTTCCAAAAGTATTCATCCCACTTCAACTTTTTCTAATTTGATTTCTATGGCAAATTAACTGTGAAGTGGAGGGAAAACGATCCATGGTTATTGAATTGGGTTAGTTACCCGAAAGGACCTAAAAGGTGTGGCGTGCACCTGAATTCAGTCCACTTCCACTCTTCTGCCTCCTTCTGTGCGTAATTTAATGTCAGCATAAATCCTGTTGTTCTTTGAAGGCCTCGGTCACCACGGCAGCAGCTGCAGGGTTATTTTTTTTCCATGAATCACATTTTGCAGGCTTTGAGCGTTAGAAGGTCTGTGGATTATCGCAAACTTCTTCTGAACTGAAAACGTATTTCAATTTACTTTCGGAACTTAACTGGCAAGCATTCATCATGCTTTTCAAAGAGTCGGTCGAAATCCTAATCCGACCCCAGTTTTTCCTCCTGTCTCCTACCGTTGGAAGTCGGGACCAGCGCAATTGTTTTTGAGAGAACCACTTTGAAATTGGTTAACGAGATTAATGCTGCTTTGATCAGATTTCACTGTTTTAGAGGAAAAACACGGCACATAAACCACTGAGAGCAGTGGAAAAGCACACAACAACTGGCCAAGGTGGATAAAATGGAAAGTCCAAAAGAATCGCTAATGTTTTTTAACGAGGCGGCGGCATCGTGTGTTTTCTGGGCAAATAGTGCCATTTTATAGCACAATCAAGTAACTATGTTACCTAAAGTTGTTCATAAAATTCGGCATACGTAGAAAATATGACTTAAAAGAAAGACGACTGTGTCATTTGAAGCTCTGGAACTGGTCCTCCGACTTAATTATTTCGTCTCCGTGTCTGGTCGAAAACGTCAGGGAGTAAAGTTTCTCCGGAGCGAATCAATGTGGTGTGAAAGAGGAAGGGAACCTTGCAGGGGTCTGACGTGGAACGGGTTCTCCGGGTCCGGGACGTAAGACCGGGCGTCTTCGTCGCACTCCGGCGTCTTGTACCTTTTCACAGAGAGACAGAGATGGGTTTTTATCAGAGACTGAGAAAGAAAAGAGGGTCCATGGGACAGACAGATCCACACGGTCAGATAAAATTCAACATAACCCGGAGCTCGAAGAAAATAATTCTCATTTTGCTGCACTTGGTTCATGTATAAATGTTTTAAAATGCCCTTACGGATTAACTGACAAAGATTAACCTGGCCTCTTATTAAATCTTCTTCTTTTTTTCTTTTTTTTTTTTAAATAATAAACTTGAGTCTTTTTTTTTTTTTTTTTTTTAAAGAAGCATAACAAACTGTTTGGCTTTCAGTCTGGTATGACTCGCTTTTTCCTGGCTGTTCTTTCAGTGCTTCTTTGAATGCAACGAGAACTGGAGCATGTGGGCCTCATTTTGCTTTCTCGAATCAACAGCGAGTTGTCATGTCTGTTTTCTACTGCGCGCACGGCCCCTGACCAAACCCTGGACACGGCTGTCCGAAGAAAAGAAACTGGGGCGCTAAAAAAAAAAAAAAAGAAAAGAAAAGAAAAAAAAGTGGGTGCAATGCACCTTTAGAGACGGAAACGATCCACTCAGGAGTGTTTTCTTTCCTGTTTTCTTGAAATGAAAGTAAGAATTCATCCCGGTTGGTCCACGTTGTGACACACGAGACTCATTTGACACTAAAAAGGCATCAGATGGATTCGCAGCTTGACACGTTGTGTATTAAAATGGAAAATATTTACTTTTTGTATAATTTGACGTTTCATTTTATCCTCTAGAACACAAGCCGTGCTCTGGGTCCGGGCGCTCACACACGTCTACGGTTGTCCAAACATCTATCTGTCTCGTTTTCTCGTTTGAGGTCCGATATCCTTGTTTTCAACACAAACTGAACAAGACACTGCTTGTGCAAACATTAGTTTAAAGCATCATGATTTGTCATATTTCTGGTTTCGGAGATCCCGCTAACAAAGACCAACACAAAATATAAATACAGGTCACTGCCAGCGGCTAAAAGCAAAGTAAACACCAGGGGCCGAACTGAAAACACAGGGCCTTTCACAGGCTGAGTGTTTATAGTTAGCTAACCAATACTGACATCATTGCTTGAAATTATTCACTTTGCTAAGTAAACATTTAAGAGAGGCCTGGGTCTAAAAGTTGGAGTGTTTATTTATTTTTTATTTTTTCCTTTTATGACAAACAGCGAGATTTGATAGAGATTCTTTGAACACACAGCTTACACAGATCGGCGCGTTGAAAAATGCGACATGTGGGTCGAAACGGGGAGAAGGCTGTGCTCGCCGCCGTTTTGAACGGTGCGTGCGTGTTGGGATGAAGGGTGAACCCTGGGCGGGTTAGTTACTTTTGACGTTTTGTAGCGCTGCCTCAGGGTAAAAGTTCAATGCTTGATATGTTTCCACGACTACAGGAAACTCTTCGGGGATCCTGGGCACCTTGGTAGTTTTCTTACGTCCTATTCCAAAACTTCAAATGTTTTTTTTTCGCAAGTGAAGCTTTGCTTCCACACTGAGTCAAAGTCAGTCAAAACAATGACGGTGAAAAAACTCTGAAAATAATACCTCAAAGGGAGTTGATCAGAAATGAGGGGCGCCTGCAATTGTTTTGAGACACTCTGAGTATTTTTCACGCAGATGTGAGTAAATATTCATCAGTGCAGACAGAGCGTCAGCGTGGTATGGTATTGGGCTATGTTTACACAAGACCGCTGGCTGTATTTTTCCCGTTGAATTGTTTTGCCAACACGCCATAATTTGACTTTCACACCAGACAGGTGATTCTCACCAGTAAACTATACGGTTATCGTCGGAAAAAAACAACATACGTGATCAGTAAACTAATAAAGACCAAACCAGTTGTTCTCTTCGGTGTCTTATTGCTGGAAGATCTTACAAGGTTGACGTTCCGGGGATGGGCCGTCCCGTATCCACCAAAACACACCAGCAGTAACCGGTGTGCTGATGGCACTGGACCGGTTTGTAAAGACCTCCAGACCCACAGTCCGGAATGATAATGGACTCCCGAGAGCTCTGCTGAGCCTCATTCAGGGCGTTCTGTCTCTCCTGGTCACAAGAGGGAACCTTTTCTGGAAAACGAGTGACAGCAGAAAAACAGAGGAACAAGGTTGGTCAATAAAATGCAAAAACATTTTACCAGAGGGTTTTGGTCTAGTTTCTAGTGCAAATATCTTAGTACCCTTGAAATAAGTCAAACAATTTGAGCAAAATATAGGAGCTTTTAATAAATTCCTTAATATTGGTTTTAAAAAAAGCACTAATTCCACTGGCAGATTAGATTATTTCTCTCCTGACAAAAGGATTTTCACATGTTAAGAGTGAAATAATCTGCCAGTGGAGCTTGTATATTAATGGCTTCAAAATGATGAAAACTCAAAATTCAGTGTCTTTTGAAATGAGAAGTAGAGCCATTGATGGTTAAAAAAAAATACATTTCCACCAAAACATTTCAGACATTTTCTGAGTTTGAAAAGTAAAAAAAAAAAAAAAAAAAAAAGATGCTAGAAAAAAAAATCTATTTTTTTTAATTAATTTTATAGATTTTCTAGAAAAGACATGAAAATGTCTAAGTTTCAAGGTAAACTTTTTTTTTTAAATGTCCGACTTTTAGACTCAGAAATTTTTGTTTTTTCCCAGAAAATATCTGACAGTCTAAAAATTGACTTTTCAAACTAAGACAATTCATAGAGAAATATATATATAGATATATATATTTTCTTTTGTTGGGCTTTTCCCACCTTTTTTGGCGCCAGTACGCCGTCTTAGCGATATTCTGATTTCCGGAAACACTGAATTTTGGCGTTTCGTTTTCTACAAACCACAATCGTCGAAATGAAATATCCTCTGTTTCCCTTTCTGAAATCACTGACACACACACAAAAAATAAAGCCAAACTTTTTCACCACCTTTTTATTATCGGAGACGACGCTGCAGTGGAAAGGCTTGAATCGGGTCCAGCAGCGGTTCTAATCCCAGCTGCCAAACTAGATACCAACGCAGAACTGGATGTGTTCTGTTGAGCCTTTCATGTCAAACACCCCCATTCTCACAGTAATGAATTAGAACAGTTTATTATACAGAGTTTATGCTGGAGCCAAAAAAAAAAAAAAAAAATGGAAAGATTCTGTACAAATGAAAAACGGTTCGTGCTGGAAATATCCATCCTCCCTCGCTTGTCATGAAAATCTGTATTTCCAATGATTTTTCTCCTCTTTTTTTATTTTTCCTTTGTCAATTTCTGGTTATTCTTTTGTCAGCGGGTACTGGAAGAGAGAAACACAAACCCTCTGAAAGTAAATATCCTAAAAAGGAAGATTTGCACAAGAGCAAGTAGGCGAGCCAGGGGCGATTTTGCTCCACATTTTCGGTCGATAATAGACAGAAAAACGACCGTCGAAAGTACATTTAATGACCTCTGTTTTATTCATCCCACTCTGGCCATCATTATTCAAGCGAGACTATTTACAAATACGGCCTTCTCTTCCTTCCTTTTTCCTTTTTTGGCTCTTCTGTCCTCCGCTTCCCTCCATCCCGCCTCTTTAAACCTGCTCTCCTCCTCCCTCCATCGTGCTCGTCTCCCGTAACTTTCTCCTTTCCACTCCAATGGCTTTCAGCTGTGGGCTAATCGTTGCAATATTGTTTCCAGGAAGCAATATTGCTAGGAAGCCAGTTTAAGCCTCCGCTGTAGCTGAGATAAAGTCGGGGGCGGGGGGGAGCGCGTGAAGGAAGGCTTCGTAGGCGCATGCGTCGAGACGACGAAGAGTTCGGTGACGGAAAACGTCGGCTACTGTCGCAGCTTTCCAACGCGTCGTTCGTTGCTTCCCACGTGGCCCTCTCTCATTCTTCGCTTGTCGTGCCAAACAGTCAAAGAGATGTGAACGCCCCGAGAGAACAACAATTGGATCATAAGACGAAAAAGACGAGCGCGGTTCTGAAAACGACGGAGCGCTTTTGCAGACTTTGAACGCGTCAAGAGTCGGGCAGCGACGCATCCTTTTGGGGCGGAAAGAAAAGTGGCCTTTGCGTCGGTTTGCCTAAGCAAACAACCTTCGCAAACATTGACTCCATCAATCCAGGTGATGCGGAGACACGGACGTCTCTCGACTGGTTGGTTGGAACTCAAGTTTTTTTCCCCCCCTTCCTGTATCTGCTACTGTAATTCATAAAAACATCCTGACATCTAATAACCTGAGAGTGCTTCTGTTCCATGCCACGAACAGAAGCGTTTGTGATTAAAAAAAAAGAAAAAAGGAATTTCAAGAATATCCACCTCAACAAGAAGCTGGCGGGTTTGAGTTCAACAAAGCAGAATATCTGAATCACTAAACCATCTGCTGCTTTTTAAAATTCAACAAATTGTTCATGCGCTTGGCATGTTTCCCCCCGCCCCCTGGTGGCCGAGCACACTTGGCCTCTGCTGCTTCTTTGCACACTCCTTCGACTCAGGAGACACGGAAACAAAGCACAGTGTGGAGTTACAGATGCGGACGCACACTTCGCTCGCGTCTCAGACGTGATGACAGCTCCCCTCCCTTCCCCCCCTGCTGGCGCTGGCTTTGTCCGTTTTGTCCTTTTGAGGTCTTCAGACGCTAACAGGAAACGGGAAGCCGGAGTTTCCACCGACGTTTCAAAGAGCTGTCACCGCAAATATCTCTTGAGAAACTCTACATCTTCGATGCACGCCAGACCGCAGCTTCCTTCGCTGCGGTGCCATCCGTCACAAATACTTCCAGGAACACGAGAGGCAATCACCGGGATCTGCTGCTGTTTGCGACGGAGCACGAAATGCGAGATGAAATGTAGAAACTGTGTTCAGTAATAAGAATGGTGGGTCTGGCGTGCGTGGACGCAAAGCAGCAGCAGCACGAATTGAAAATATGTGTTTGCGTGAAGGGAAGTAAACAAGCAGATTGACAATGGACCATGTAGATCAGAAGCAGAGAGCATGCATATTGAAATGCGGTCGCCGTCAGAGTCGATCTCATAATCGATCTCATAATCGGTCCTCGTTCATCACATCTGACTTCATTTTGTGACTCAGATGCTAAACAGGACATTATGATGGAGAAGAAAGAGGAGCGAGGAACGTCAACTGCATGTTTTCCAGATATTAGGTTACTTAAAATCGACAGTCCAACATGCAGAACATGCACAGTTTCAGATCGGATCGGACGAGAACTCTCTCTCAACTCGTCGCACACGGCAGGAACGACGCAACGTTTTAGTTTCTAATGCAAATATCTTGGTGCGCTTGAAACGAGGCCAAACTAACTCACAAGTAACTTTTCACCAAGATGCAGGAGCTTGTTTTAAGTCGATCAGTTGTCAATAAATACGACAAAAATGACCTAATCTGATCAGGAGGGAGCGTGCCGTCATTGTCGCGGTTTGCTTTCTCGCCTCACCTTGCCGTCTGGAGGTGGAGCTGTTCTGCTTATTCTCCATGTATCCCAAATGTTTTATCCACAGCGTCGGAGCAGTTATCTCTGCAGTGACAGCATGACAGGGCAGAGGTCAGAGGTCATTCACAAATAGAGGTATTTACTTTTAACATAAACATTATGTCTTATTCAGCAGTCTGGCTTTCGCCCACAAAACCAAACTTGAAACAGCATTGAAAGTCAAAAGACATCAAATATGAAATGCAACTTTTGACATCTGGATATTTCCATGAGATGGTGTTTTTTATTTAATTATTTTTTTTAATGCTTTTCAAGAGAATAGATCTTAGGTTTGGAAATGAACTTGTTGACAAAGTACGGCTGCTGCAGCTTTCTGGAACACGATGAGCCGGAGCCCACGAAGGAGCAGTTAACGCGAGCCGCGTCTGACCCCGGAGAGCCATCGCGGGTCTGCGGTATGCACATTTGGTCGTCGCGGCGACTGTCTCGACCGTGCCGTGACGGCGGACGAGCCGTAAGGGGAAGCTTACCCTCGCCCTCGGGGGGGATGTGCGTCTCCATGGTGGGGGTGGGCTTGGAGCCGTCGTCTGGGTTGAGAGTGAGAAAGAAACGGAAGGAGACTACCATTATTGAGATTAATACAATCTACTCTCCAGAACTGTTGAATGGTTGGGATTTGCACATGGCCCGGCCAAGAGAGAGAGACAGACAGACAGACAGAGAGAGAGGGCGAGAGAGAGAAAGAAAGAAAAACAGACAGACAGAAGGAATGGCAGACAAATCACAAGACAACCACCCACCCGTGGGTGCCTGTGGAAGCCCGCCTCTATAAATCACTCACAACATGATCGGGCTGCGCGTTCAGCAGGCGGCCTCAAACCTCCCTTCAACAGCCACGTTCAGCTGCAGGTAATTCAAACGACTTCCATCGTCACAGCGAGGGAATCAGTTGATGGTTGGTTGACTCGAAACACTGGAGCTGAGCAAGCACTGAGGCTGCGTTCGGTTTCAGAAGTAATGTGGGTCTTTGTGCACAGGAGGTTATTTAGAGTAACTCTGGCGATGAGCTAAACATCAGGTTGTTGCGCAAAAGTCTTTTTCGCTCTCTCAAGTTCGAGCTTCTCTTTCACTCCGGATCAGCTCTTTCGATATTTGCGAGAGTCGTGAAAATGCATACGTTATAAATAATAATATAGCTCTTATGTGGTCCAAATGCTGCACTTAAGCACCAAGTGCAGTCAGCGGCGTGGCTAAATGTTATATCCATGGCTGTGTGATGCAAAGACGGCCATCCACATCAAACGTCAACATTAGCAAACTTTTCTTTGTTGCTTAAAAAAAAAAAAAAAAAGATACATTTGTCAAATTTGAAAAAAAATATTTACATCCTGGATCCCGGAGATCGGGATCTCCGGGAGAACATGGTGACCACAGCTCTAAACTGTGGCCACCGCAGAAATATTCACCACAGAGCCATGGATATTTCTTGTTTCTAAACTGTAATTCAGGCATCAGAAATTCAGAAATTTTCAAGGGTTGAATGATTCCATCTGAACAACTTTACAGCTGCAGATTGTTGTGGGATTTCACGCTCTCTGGATTAAGTCTCATTGGTTTCCTGTGACAGATTAGCTTTAGGACATAATCCACAACTTTTCTGCAGGCCTGAGGTTTGAGTTTTTCCAGCACCTTAAAGCTACAGTCGGCAATTTAAAAAGAAAAATATCTATCTATCTATCTATCTATCTATCTATCTATCTATCTATCTAT
>VMRN01000137.1:465189-484705 GCA_010277015.1 Poeciliopsis turrubarensis | reverse complement strand
TTTGTTTGTTTGTTTGTTTGTTTGTTTGTTTGTTTGTTTGTTTGTTTAGAACGATATATAGATGTCTGCATTGTGGAGTCATCTTTACATCCTAAAAGTTCCCTTTAAACTTTTAGCCCTGCGAGTTACCTCCGACTTATTCGTAGGTGACACTGAGTGAACATTCGATGCCTGAGTTTAAATCACCTAAAAATGGATGAGAAGCAGTTGATTCAAGTCTAAAAAACATAAATTAAAGGTTCATAAAGTGCATTTTGCGGCAAATTAGAATAAAGTGCTGACAATGATTTTATCATTGTCAGTTTGTAAAATTATTTGTGTTTAAACTTGATTGTCTGAAACCATGATTATTTACTGTTCTTATTCATTAAACAAAAACAAGAATAAAAGTGGAGAAACTGATTAAAAGGTTATGGAGTAACTTCAAGATGGCTGTGCATCGGGGTGAGCATTTATTGTATCGTTTATCACTTATCGTGATAAATTTCTTATCAAGATGAGAAATTTGATCCATTATTGTCACTATAATTTCCAATCAGTTAAAACCCTTAACTCTCCTTATTGTCAGGATTGACAGTTTTAACATAGAAACATAAATAAATACAAATAAATCTGAAAATGAAAATCACAGTTCTATACAGGACCGGTGTTCTAAAGAGGCATTTTACAAATGGGAATGTTTTTCAAGCGCATTATTTGTGTTTGTGGGTCTATAATTAGTGTGACACACTGTAATCATACACAACATAAGTATTGATAGTTCTTATCGTCACTTTTATCGTAACCACAACATCACAGCAAAATATCGCGATAAACCTTGAAGTCCGTCGGGCAGTGCAAAGCCTCAATGAACCAAAGCAATGCTGCAGGGAAGACTGGAAGATAATCCCTCATCAATGACGTGAGACACTAATAAAGTCAAACAGAAAAAATTCCTCCAGTCAATGTTGGATCTGCAAGCTGTCGGCTGACGGTGTTTACTTTGTTTTTCCGTTGTGGTTTAATGACAGCAGCGAATGCGCCGTGGAGCGGCGCTCCGATTTCAGTCTCGTAAAAGACTTTTATAATGTCCTAAAACACAAAACCCTGGAACAGAAAGGTGTCCTTGTGTCGATGCAACCCAGCCGGCGTGGCTTTTTTTGTTTTTCTTCTTTTTTTTTTTTTTTTTTTAACTCTTTTGCATTTTATTTTTCGCCGACCTCACCTCGACACCTTCCCCGATGCGCCATCGTCAGCGTCTTGTCCCTGCATCGGGCCCTCTGCAGCTCACAGTTCGTCTCGTAGGTCCGCCCGTCCGAGCCGCACACCGGCTTCCCGAGCGTCCGCAAGCAGACGGACCCGCAGTGGTTGTCCCTCTCTCCGATCAGCCACTGTTTTCCGACAGAGAAAGCAACAAGGTTAGCGCGGCGACGCTCTGCTTTCCCGGCCTCGACTCTCGAGGCTACTGCCTCGACTTGTCCCATTCCTTTCCTTTCGCATTCCTTGAACACTCGTCAGCCGCTGCTGTGCTTTGTTTAGGCCGCTACAAAAAAAAAAAAAAAAAAAAAAAAGGGATTTAAAAGAAAGAAAGGGGGGATCGACTTAAAGGCCAATTTATCTTTTGGTTTGATGAGGACAGGTTCAACTTTGATGGGCCAAACTGATTGTTGGGAATCTTTACTTTCCCTCTCTGCACTCGTGATCTGTTGATAGGAGGACAGCGTTTCAACCCTCCAAGCCGTCACCAGACATTTCAAATCTAAAGGATTTTTGGAAGAGCGGAAAACCTTTTGCAGGCAGACGCAACCGACGGCAGCGGCGCATCAGCATTTCCCCAGAGTTGTGGTTGTTGTTTTTTCCTTCTTCAAGTTTTCAGACATGAATCTGTCACATCTTGCTTGGAAGCAATGTTGAAACAATCTGAAGTCCTTGTTTCATAATGCGCAATTAAAACAACAGGATTTTTTTTTTTTTTTGTCTTTTCCCGTGGGAAAATGTTGCGTTTGAAAACGTCTGCATGAATTTGCATGCGGCAGCGCTGGTTGGATCTGACAGTAGATCTCATGAAGGGCAGGTACTGAGGGAAGAAGGTGATGGAAAATAAGATGTCAAAGAGATGAAAGGCAGAAAAAGAGAGAGAAAAAAAGAACGAGAAAAGGGTAACATTCTTATCTTATCAGATAATCTGAAGACACTTGCAAAAGAAGGAGGAGAAGAAAGAAACGATGTGCTCCAGGAGCGCCTGTGAAGGCCCTGCCTCCGCTCTGGCGGCGGAGACGGTCCCCCTGCTTCGGGGGCCCGAAGCGCCAAACAAACACGAGACGCGGTGTTTTGGAAAAACATCTGAAATTGTTGCTGGGAGACGGATTTTCTCTGAACATGTAAAAAGAGATATCGGACGGTTTAGATCGAAATGATGCCAAACCACAGATGTCACGAATGAGTTGGCGCACGACGGGGAATTTATACACAAGCGATTCCCAGAGAGTCTTCAGACGCTCTGAGTTCAGCGGCTCCCAAAGACGATCTGCTCCGTTCGGCCTTCGCAGCTGATTTCTGTCTGTCTGCCTGCAGTTTCGACCCGTTTTGATGTATTCGATGTGTCAGATCGTGAGTTTGTGCGAAAACCGTCACATCGCGGTTTACCGGTGTGAAAGTTAGGAGCCGATTCATTAGGAGCGCCGTTCAGTCAGCATGGAGTAGGTCTATGGGCTACACAAAATATGCTCATTTTACAAATGTTTTTCACAGAATCCTTCTTGATGATGAGGTTACAGCCCACTCAGTTCTGCCTGCTTTGAGCTTCTTCCAGAACAATCTGTTTTAAGGACTCTTGTCACTTTGAAGCTACTTTGTAGAACCCTAATTCAATTTTTACACTCGCACATGAAAATGGCTGCACGATTTTACAACCGTACATCTTTGAAAAGCAGACGCGGAGCCTCCTTCGAAGCCAACAAGAAGTTTTTTGTCAACTTACCGTACAGTTTATGAACAGTAAGTTGACAAAAAAAAAAAAAAACGCTTGTCTTTCCCAGAAGCCATTCCACAGCAATAAAACCAGCTGGCTAAACATACTGGTGTTCAACTTGGGTTGCTAGGTGACGGGCAGTGTCTGCTGATTTGTGACGTTTCATTGCAGAAGGTTTTTGAAACGGCTCATTTTCCAGACACCAAGAAACATGGACTTATTGCCAAAAAACATTTTATTTATTTATTTTAAGTGCTTGGACTGTTTTGTTTTAGAAGTGCTGGGAACTCAAGTGGAAGTACAAAATTGTGCAACATGTGAATTTTGCAGAATGCGTCCCCTTTAATGTTTTACATACGGAGTACAGAACTGCATGTCTTACACGCTGAGGAACAAAAGAGAAAAGATATTTTGCCATTTCGTCTAACAAGTCAGATGGAAGGATTGTCATCCTTTAAGCTCTGCTCTTTCACTTATTATATGATGGCTTACTTATGATCTGGAAGTGTCCATTTCAATCCCAAGTAGCTTTTCTTTGCCACATTTGAGTCAACAAATAGTCCTCACACCAACAAATTCCTCTCGCTTAAATCTTGAGCTAATTGTGATCAACCACATGAAGGACCCAATTATTCGAACCAGTAAGAGAGCCAGTACATCGAAAGCTCTGTAAAATGTCATTTGAGCTGTTTTTCTAATGGATCTATAATGTAAAACAAAAACTACAAAAGACACTCCAGTGACTGTATCAACACCAGAACTGCAGTATTTCCATGTACCTAGGTTAGACGTTATCAAAAAAACAGCTTCTGTTTTAAGCAACAATACCTTTACATTAGTTTTTCACAATAAATGTTGACCAACACTTAACAACGTAGACACGAAGGTGAAATATTTCTGAAACGTTCATGATTCGGTAAGAAATGACCTAAATATTGCCAGACAGTCGCGTGTAGATGTAGAATCTTATCTAAATTTTACCATGTCCATAAATTAATGATTTTTTTTCCTCTATAAGAAATTAAAAAGTAACAAAAAAAAAAAAAAACTGCCGTTTTATACCATGGACCAAAGAGGTTAAAATGTAAAAACAAAAATATATTTTAAAAATTACCCCAAATAGTCTCATCATTTCAATACGTGGAACAACACTGTTTTGTCAGAGAGTCAATCATTTTCAATATATATTGAACTGTAATTATATTCCGTTCACACATGAGCTACACAGCTTAGCTCATGTGCCTGAGCTAAGCTGATAAATTAATAGAAAATTCTTAATTCATAAAATAAAAAAAATACAAAAATATTTTCCTGTCTGCATGGAATCATACGTAGACTTTCACCCAGAGCGTAATGAATCAATTCAGAAATAATTCACAATGAATCAACAAACTGTCTATTCAGACAGCTACGTCTGCATGTGGAATCGTATTTTATTTCAATGATTCTTGTTTACAGTTTCAGTAAAAAAAAAAAGAAAAGTTGATTGCCATTTATATATATATAGAACACAGAGGCAAATTGTGTTGCTTCTGTAATTCATAAGAAAAATATGTCCGTGTCCCTGGATTTGACGCTTCCTCCATTAAAAAAAGTACCTACATTTAAAGTTGGAAGATTTTAGAATGGTCTAGTCAAAGTCTAGACGTAAATCTGATTCGGATGTTGTGCTGCGCTCCCAAACCCTTCAAGGTGGTGGAATTAAACCAAATTAAATTAAATTTTAAAAAATAAATAATAATAAAAACAAAAGCAAAGCAAAGAAACTCCTCAAACGGATCAGCCGTCGTTTGAAGCCAAACTGTTCATCATGTCTGGAAAAGATAAAATAAATAAATAAATAAATAAAAGCACTTTCTTTGCTGCGTCTTTTACCGCGTTATTAAAAGCGAGGCCCTTCCAGGCGCTGGCGGCACGGCACAAGTTTTGTTTGTGTTTCTGTTGGGGAGAAATCTGCGTGCAATGACTTTCAAAGAGCTGAAACGCAGATAAGATTCTTTCTGAAATAAAGAGGAGATACAAGAGGTGCAGCATCTGCCAGATGAAATCGAGCGACAGCGAAGCGCAGCATGCGGGCAGAGGGGGCCAGATAAAAGGTTCCCAACACAAATTTCTGCCTATTTCCAACTCCTGCTGGCCGGAGTTAGTCCTTTGATTGCAGACACGTTTAGAAAAAGAAAAACGAAGGGAAATTTCAGACGGGATCGGTCGCCAGAGCAGTGAGCCCAGAACGAGCCAGAGCTTTAAGGAGGATTCCGGCCTTGGCGTCCGGGAGGAGGACGAGAAGCTCTTGTCAAACGGGCCGAGAGTGAAACTAAAATATGAGCTGTTCGCAGTGAGTGAGTGCGGACGGGGTGGGGGAGAAACAAAGCAGAGCGTTTCGCTTTTGACGTGTGCGTCTTCGCCTTGGCTCCGAACGAAGGACGAACGTGAATCCAGCTGGAAAAGAAAAACAGCACCTGCCATTGATGGGATTTTTTTGGTTAAAGACTACCAAAAAAAAAAAACAAACAACAAAACCCCACTCCTTCCACAGCAGACAGGGGTAAAAATACATTCGGCCTGCAGAGCAGTTTGTGTATATCATTAAATATTAAACCGCTCAAATAATGTCTGAGGCATGCGAACAAAACCAAACGACAAGAAGTCCAGATTCAGGACTTTTGGCGTCTGTCCTCCTCCTCCCACGGGCCGTCCTGCCCGCCAGCCGCCTTCCTGACTCACCTAATGGTCCGCGGCCTCTTTTCTCATCACAACAAAGCGCCGGGTGACATTTAGAGTCGCCCACATTTCTGACCCGCGCTTTCCCGCCCACAGACTCGCCGCCCGTAAAGGTGAAACCAGAGCCTCGGGCGGAGGGGAATAGCTGGGATTTTTATTTTATTTTTTATTTTTTATTTTACGGGTTGGAGTTCTTTGACACAAATTCTTTTGTCTTTTAAAACTGCGAGACTCGGGAGGGAAGAGAAGAGTCCCGGCGTCGAGCAATGCGGACTTCTCGCACGCCAAATTGAAAATGTGAAGTCGCAGACGTGTCCTTGCGCTCGACAGAGACACCTGGGATGTTTTAGTTGCTCACTCAGTCACTTCTTGTCAAAGCTCGCATGTCGAAACTTTTTATTTTGTGACAAAAAAAAAATACAATTCGAGCTGCTCTCATTTGAGCGGACGCGCCGCTCCGTTGCTCTCCGCTACGCTACGGCTGATTCACCACAACAGACTCTGCCATCAGTGCTAAGGACTAGCCTAGCATAGACTAGCATAGCCACCGATGATGTCTTTTGACCATTTTCCTGGAATGGTAAGTTGTTTCTCCACCATTAGCACATTTAGCAACGCGTACGCGAGCAGGATGGACGGCACTAAGGCCCTCTTTGTTTCCCATGGATCGTCTGTCTCGTGCTGTCACATAATGATAACGCTAATAATAATGAATAACTTTAACAAATATGTATTGAAGTTACACATCTCAGTTTTAATGATTAATGTGAATTGCTCTGTGTAATAGAGACGCAGCACGCGGCTTGAGTGAATCTTAAAAGCAGGAACTGGAGCTGCAAGTGGGAATTTTTTACAGAAGCTTCTCTGTTTCACATGGCGTCAAATACATGAACTCTGTAAAATACAGAGTTTAGCTCCCGACATGTTTCCAATCATCGCCCTCCTGGCTGCTGATGGGAACTTGAAGAGTTAGAAGGTGACTATCTTTCTGCACACAGAGCTGCCACCAAGGACAAAACGTCTTTGATTTCCAATTTTGACTTCCAATGATTCACTTCCTGCTAAAGCGCCCCCTGGCGGTTGAAGAAAAATCCACAGGAAAGCCGCACCGGGCTACAAGCCGCATGGTTCAAAGGGAAAAGAGCAGCGGATCATAGTCCCGAAAAATCCGGCAGCTTTTTCTCTGAAACATCCATGTTGACAAGACTGACGGTGTTATTTGGATCAGAGTTTCTTCTTTCGTCTGCACCGTCCAAGTCCTTCGCCGTGTGAGACTGTCTCCACTCAGGACAGACACCAGGAGGTTCCACTGGCTCCTGGGCTAATTCTGCTCATTCTGACCATTTTGTTTTCAACTCAGGGGATAGTTTGGGTTTGTGGTCGAACCTCGGACGCAGCTGGGTGTTCCGCCAGGACGGTATTCTCAAACATATGAAAAACCGGTTTGAAATGGGTAAAGCAGGCCAAGCTTTAAACGGACGTCGCCATCCGACCCAAAGGCCACGCGACTTCAACTTCCAGAGCTGAATGCAGCCCACACCTGTTTCCCTCACACCAAGAGGGTCGCGAGTTAAAATGAAGTCACGGCTTTAGTGGTTTGAATTAAAATGACTGATTTATGACAATTACAGTTATTTTTATCCTATGACACACACCAAGATAATTGATCGTTTGCATTTGAGCGACCCACTCTGCCACGATCGACGTCATAACAACTCGTTAAACTTGTCAAAAAGCAGACATTTGGTGGACTAATTCATTTTATTTAGTTGATTTCGGTGTAAAAATGGTCACAGGCCGACAAGGACGCACACTGAACTTGTTGCTTTGTTATATGAGGCGGCGATGGGCAGCTTTTCGATTTGATCAAATCAACAGGCGCGTCGGGAAGGCGAGGGTTCAATTTCCAAGCTGGCCATTTCCAGCGTTCAGGAACGGCACTGTCAGTGAGAGAGAACTAGGTGTGCTGCAAACACAAACAAATTAGCTCGACTTGAACAAGTGGAAGCCATGGCTACGCTGGCAGAAGAGCAACCTGGGGAAAACAATCTCAACACTCCCGTCCCTCACTTCCAACATAACAACATGGCGCCCCGGGGGTAATTAGGTGACGTGGTTCAATTACATTTAACGCCCCACTAAAATCTGTTGATTCACCGTCTCGTTTATTTACCACTTTTGAATTGAATTTGAGCTCACAAACGTAAGACGCCGCGAAGGTCAGAGCTACCCAGCGAGGCGTTATGTTTCTCATCCGGTTTGAGATGGGCGTATTTTCGACCGGTTGGTTGCCATGGCAGCAAACTAAAGCTCTCATTGGGTTGCAGGAAAGTTTCTTTTATGGAAATGTGTCGATAATTTCCGGAGAGAATTGTGCAATGTGTAACTTTTATTTCCCTGCAGAGACTCGGGATTCTGTCCCGCGCCTCAGCCAACCACGACGCCAAGATTCAGCTGTGTAAAACAGTCTTATCACATTTCTCTCTAAACTACTGTTTTACATCATTTTCCCTGCTGGTGTCAAAGGAAGCATAGTTCATATTTGAACACTGTCGGAGTGAGGTTCACTTGCAAGGGCTTTGACTTCAATCTAGCTCCTAATAACGTCACGGAAATAACCTTTAACTGGCAGAAACAAGCAGAAAGGGGAGGTTTTCCTTTTTAATCTCTTTAGTTCATACAAAGATTCATATAAAAGTTTCCAAATGAATTTTAAAAGTCATCCGAAATTCAACTAGCATAACCAGACACTACAACACTCTTTCCTCTCTCTCAACTGGAAAAACTGGACGATAAACGTCTTCAGTTTGGTGTTTTGGTATCAACTAGCCACGTTTTTTGAAGGAGAAGTTTTGTTTGCAGAAACTTCATAACTCATTTTATTTGTTGTTTTGTTCATTTCTTTTTTAGTATTTAAAATATCTTCCAGTTCCAGTGTTAAATGTTCATTAGGATTTAAACTTTACTGATCTTTGAGAAAGTGTTATTTCATTATTGTGTTACTTGAAAATGGTCTCAAAACCACAATAGCATCGTTTATCGCGATAACCTCTGGGACAATTTATCGCCTAGCGGCCTTTGTTATTGTGACAGGGCCAAATATATGGAGTAAAAATGTGGCCGAAAGCAAACACAATATTCAAGAAAAAGAGCGGTATCCCGCCTGCTCCACAGAACTGGAAGTTTCCTCTATATGGGTTTGGATCCTTTGCTGCATCAGCACCTGACCAACTCATCCTCATCGACTCCGCCGTGAATTAAGTCGTGGATCAAAGAGCGGCGGGAGAGAAAACGTGAGGTCATCATCTGTCAAAGACGACCGACGTGGAGGCAAAACAGGACCTGGCGACACGTCCGCGACCCCAAAACGCGCCAGTAAATCCAGGGACCGGCTTAAGGAATGCATTAGCCGAGTAACGGAAAGTCGCGGCCAAGGTCAAAGATCAGATCTGATTCTCATTAAGATACCGTAGGATGACTTGAAACGGGACGTACACTCAAAGACGTCCGTAAAACATCTCGAGCCAAGAGTGAGGAGTAAGGCAAACCTTCCTCACACTGGAACTGGAGGCAAGAAAGACTGGCTGTCAAAGGGCAGTATTTGTAATTAATGGCGTTTACATGCAGCTAAAACCACTTTGTTTTCCAAAGGTAAATTTAAAAAAAAAAAAGGTGACTCGTTACTCAGTTCGCTCTTTCCTCCTGGATCACCAAATACTCTCCAGAAGGTCCTGATGTGGTAAAACTCCACCTGCCTGGCAAATTAGGGAGCTTAAAAGTTGTTCTTTTCAGCTCAATTCTTGGCCTTTTCCGTGTCTGGAAAAGGCCAAGAACCGCCCGCTGTAGCATAGGTGACATAACGTGTTGTTATCTACTGAGAGAAAACAGCTCCTCCCCGGCTCTGCCAACAATAGCTGTGCTTTCGGACCCACCCGGCATCTCATAATCAAAACCAAACACATGCGGACTGAACACGGCGAAATGCAACGGGACCAATTATCGGAACGCGCCAGGAAAACACCAGATACCCGGACTTGTTAAACTCTCCGTAATGAGGCCGAGTTAGAAATTGAAGGAGAAATAAGAGTATTAAATACATCCCTGTCAGTACCTTTTAACGACAAAACAATGAGGAGAAAGTATTAATGAAGAGAGGAAGAGAGAGAGAGAGAGAGAGCGTTAGCATTTCCCGACACTGTCGTAATTTGATAGTCACCTTTTCCTGACGTCAAATCAAGACGGTGTGTTTCGGTTTGTTTCGGCCGGGAAACAATGAGCAATGAGATTCTCACATTTAAAAGCCAAATTCCCAGTATCCCACACGTTCGGAGCCAGGAAAACACGAACCCTTGAGTTCTCTCTCTGCAACACTCATAAAATAAGTGAAACTCAACCCCTGTTGTGCAACCATTACAGCTTCGCAAAAAAAAAAAAAAAAAAAAAAAAAAAAAAAAGGAAAAAAGAAAGAAGAAGAAGAAGAAGAAGAAGAAAAAAAAAAGACTTTGCCATCACTGGCAGGGAATTTGTTCCAGCCTGGGTTTTGGCACTCAAGCAAGATAAGCAAATATCATTATAAAAATAATAATTTTTATACGCCTCAGGAAAGGTCTAAGGGTAAGAAAAACGAGCTATTTTAGCCAGGCAGTAAGCAAATCTGCAACCTTCAACGGAGGAGCTAAATCTCACACCTTCCAACTTTCTTTATTAGTTTGGAGTATATTCCACTTCTGGACGGAGTTTGAGTAATAAAACAATCATATAAACACATAATAAACCACTGATCCCAATTTTAGATTTATCACACCTATCAGGTGGTGCCTAAATAAAAGGCTGTTATTTAGCATGTGTGCTGATGTACGTCCCAGAAACGCTGGGCGTCCTGACGAACGTTGGGCCACACGGTTATGATTCAGTAAGAAAAATATTAGTGCGTCTTGCTTTTTGTCACACGTTCAGATTATTTCTACAACCACCTTTCAGAGAATTTTCGGCTGCAGGAGAGCATGGACACAGATTCTCAACTGGATTTAGGTCTGGACTTTGACTAGGCCAGTCAAACACATGGTTAGCGTTGTTTCCGCCAGTGTGTTAAAAAGCCTGGCGGGCCACCAGGCTTTACTTGCTGCCCCACCAGGCTAAGCATTCCTTGTTTATAGGTTATAGGTTCTTTTTATACACCAGCAACAGTGATAATAAAGGTGTGCTCAAGAGTCTCTTTGGTGAAACATCAGTCATTTCATCTGGACGGCACTAAATTTACCCGCAGCAATGAAGCAAAGAACCCTGGACCTGGTCCTGGACTTAAATGTAAGTGAAAATCTCTGGAATCGTAAACAATGGCTCCCTAGGGGGCGCTGTAGATCCAGCCTACCTCAGTCTGAATCAGTCAGCAGAGAAGAATGGGGAGAAAATCACGTGTTGAGCGAGCAGAGAGGCTGTGATTGTTAGTTAAGGACAATGAATTTTATTTGTGTTTATTTGGGAATTTTTTTTCCCCCCTTCATTTTATTAAATATTCTAATAGGCCTGTCACAGTAAACAGTAAATCAATTAATCGCATGATAAATTAAAATCAAAAATTTCTGTTCGCACAATTTATTTTAACTTCTCTCTCCCCCAAAAACTGGTTGACAAAACTTTGGTCTCAACCAGAACTTTTTTTTCAAGGGGTATTTTGTTTCCAGAGCCTTCAGAATTAATATTCTTTGTTATTTCTGTTGTTCGTTTTGTGTATTTAAGCCGGCTTAAATGCTAAATGCTTGTTAGAATTTAATTTGGTGTTTAAGAGTGCGTCCTCGCATTATTACGCTGTTGTATCACTTAAAGACGGTCTCAAAATAACAATATTATCGTTTATCGCAATAACTATCGTCCAGCAAAACCTGTCATCCGGACAAGGCCTCTGTCTACGAGAGATTTCCCACAAATTCTTTCCACGAACTGTGAGGGGAAACTTATTGTAATCAACTTTCTAACAACAACAAGCGTCCGCAGTAATAAAATGTGGAGTATGGAGACAAACATGCTGTAATTAGCCTCCTTTCTGCTCTGTGTGACTGAAGCAGAACAAAACAGGCTGTCATCATTATGCTAAAAGAAAAAAAAGAAGTAGAAAATTGCTGGTCTCTCCTTGACTTGACATTTCCTGAAGTGTTTCTATTCTCAGGCGGGTGACGGACCGCTCAAGTTCAGTAACTTGCGCCTCTTGTTTGTAGAAAGTCGGCCAAGATCTCCGCTATTGTGCGACGGGCTGATTATCGCCGTGAGACAGCAACAACAAGCGGCGCAGCAACCAACGCACATTCTTCTACACGTCCATTAAACGCTTCCTTTTGTCAATAATCTCCAACTGTTTATGGGACTCTTCAAATTACAAGCCCACCGCTGAGGAACAACAAACCAATGAAAGTTTGTCCTCCGCGGTCTGGGCTGACGTTGAACCCAGGGTTTTCCTCCGCATCCATTCATTAGTGGAGTTATCAGGAACTCTGTAACGCGAATACCTAGACACTTGCTGCTTTAATGCTGTACGTAAAGTGTGAACACCTGCAGGTTTCTGGCGCTCAGCCTTCAAGTTTTACAAGTTACCGAAAGCAGCGTTTTTACGCTATAGAACAGAATGTACAGAATACAGGGGAATAGACGAGCTACTGGTCCGTTAATCAGATACTAGACCGTATATTGATAAAGAAATAATAATAAAAACTGCCAAATAAGACATTCAAACATCTAAACATTTTTTTTTTCAGATTAGAAAATAGCAGAAACTGAAGTAACAGGACAAGCTCATAAAGTCAGAGCAATACAAAAAAAACCCTAATATTCATATTGGCATATCTGACTATAAATAGTTTTTTAATATGTATTTTTGAATAAGTATTTAATGTTGAACAGTAACTGATTTGTGACATGACCATAGCATTTTATATATATATTCACTGGCCTCTATTTACATATAAGTGCGACTTTATGAAAGTAAACTTGAAATGTTGAATTTGACTCAAAAGACTCTTTTCGTCTGGGATTTAAAAGTTAATTTAGAATCAATTAGGAGTTTTTTGTTGTTGTTGTTTTTTGTGTTTTTTTTACTCTGCTGCAGCTCGTATTCTTTCTCTTGCTCCAGGAACTTTCGGTTCCTCTCTGGATCAGTTTGATCTGGAGCAGAACGCAGCAGCTATTTTGGCTACATTGAGGTTTCAGCAGCATTCATTCAACACTGGGTGAATGTCGATTAAATACAGTTTTTTTTATCGTACATGTGTATTAGCGAGTCGCCTGCATACATTTGAATGTTGGACGTTTGAAAGATCATTTATGTGTAGAGAAAAACAGTCATGGCCCAAGAGTAGATCCCTGCGGGACACCTCCGGACAAATTGATTCTGACTGTCTCATATCGATTACATAAATAGAAGTCAATGTTTGTTTTTTTTTCGGGGAAAAATGAAATCCACTTAGCGTGGTCAACAATATTTCATGGTTCATTGCTTCAAATCCCTTCTTGAGAAGAAACAAAGCGCCAACAACAACAACATCTCTGTCCAGCAGATATTTGAACATTTTCCTGTGAAGGAGCATTTGCCATTTTCTATAGAGCTTTGAAACCAGATTGGGTGAAAAGAAGCTGAGTGCGTGTTCGGATAGGCGATTATTTATGACTTTCTCTGCACGTTTCTGGTAGCATATTGACAGGCCTGCGATTCTCAATAAAGAATAAAGGTTCTCCACTTTTTCAGATCAGCGTTCCCTAAGCGCGTTCCCTAAGCTGACTTTCGCAGCTTAGGGAACGCTGATCTTTATTTCTTTTTTTTTTTTTTTTTTGAAGTTTTAAAAAGTTCAAGTTCTGTGACAACATGTGACATATATTTTTTGGAACAATATTTAGGTTCGTTGTTGGCTGGAAAACCATACACGATGATTTACACAGAGTCGACAAGGAGATCATTGAAAGTTATCTGTTACTTCCTTATAAACTGTCCATTTATCCAAGCGTGGATTGTTTTTTCTTTATTTTTAATTTACCCCGTCAATTTTCCCAGTTGGTCAAATGTTACTTTAGACATTTCCATTTGCTTCCTCTAGTACGACCAAGAAAAACTCTTATTGGCCACATTTACAATCACTTTAGTCTATTGCTGCAAACAATTTCCGAGTTTCATTTTGATCCAAAGTAAGGCAAAGAATCCCGACTTGCATCGAGCTCTGATCTGAAAACAGATCAGCGCTCGAGACCGAAGACAGGATTTAATGATCTGGATAACGTTCCTGGGCGCCTTTTGAAGTGGTGAGAAAAAAATATAAATCCAAAGCCGATGCCGGGATAAGGAGACGTGTTCTTCCTCTTCGGATATGACTCTAAATCTGATTAACAGCGTTCTCTGTCACTAATGCTCCATCCTGGCCGCAGAACAGTCGGCCCGTGTCCGCCGGCCTGGGAAGAAACGCCCAGGGTGGAAGTGTGTGCGTCCATCACGTACTGCGGCGGGATTAGAAGTCCCCGTTGCTCGCTCCGGACCACACACCCGCTCGAATCAAAGCGGGCCCGAAAAAATGTGAGCCAGAAGCAGAGGCTAAACCTGCAGAGGGAGCCCGATAAGGAGGCGGAAACGTCGCAGCCGTTTGTGAGGATTGAAGAGAGCCGTAACTCATTCAACGTGCGTCACGTGCTTTTCCTTGACTTCAAATTAACATTGGGGGCAGAGGGGAAAAAAATACAAATGAAAATGTAAATACAGGCGCCCCCCCCCCCCCCCCCCCCCCAACTCACTCTAGCCCCGCCAACCCCAACCTATCAGCAGGATCTACAGAGAGAAGAAAAGCTTGAGTAAAATCGTGATGATTCCTGACGGGAACTCCAGGCCTGAGTCATGTAGGATGACTGCTTTCCATTAACCTGATTACAAAGTCCTGAAATTGAGCATGAAATGAATTTTCCTAATGATGCACTTATCTGAGGGAAACAACATATGCAAGCAATATGACTGTTCAGTGGAGGAGCATTTGTTAGAGTCCAATAAAATAAAAGTGGAGCCCTGGTGTCTGGAACGATTTCTAAGTTGTTTTTTGTCTGTTTGTTTGTTTGTTTTTTGTTGTTTGTTTTTTTTTTTTTTTATTAAAGACATTGTGTTTTGTAAAAGAAAAAAATAAGAAACTGTACGATGATGCGAAGCCATTTTTTTTTTTTTTTTTTTTTTGGTCTTTTGCCTTTTTGCGTTTCCTCTTCCTGTTGGTTTGCGGTGGGCGAAGAACATGGACGACAGGAATTTACCAAACAGAATCACAGAATCAGTTATAAATAAAGGTGACTCTTACCCAAATCCTAACCTCTCAATTTTTCTTTTTTTTTGTTTTTAAATGAAAAATTCTTCATACCCTTCACAACAACAGCAGTTTCAAGCAACCAAAGTAGAAAACAATCTGTATTTTCCACAGAGGAACATCAGGTGTTCATTTAGGCTTTTGCAACAGGAAGCAAATACAAACGCGAACCGCCTGCCACACAGAGCACTGAATCTCAATCTTTCTGTTTTCGGGCAAATTGACCCGAAGTTGATTTTCTGTAGAAACCAGGAATGCAAAATATGGACAGCAAAGTTCCTCTGTCGACGTTTTATTTCCACCGTGAAACATGTGAGAAATGTCGGCAGCTTTTAGGGAGACTCGTGTGTTGATGTGAAAACTGCATTCTCTGGTCAACACACACACACACACGCACGCACACGCACGCACACACACACACACACACACACACACACACACACACACACACACACACACACACACACAGAGAGAAACAGCCCGATGCTTACAGTTAGCAGTGCTACGCTAATGTGGCTACTTTCGAATATGAAGAGCACTTCTGATTGCCTTATTTCAGAGCTGATGCTCTCTTATGCACACTGCGGGACTTTGACATAAATACTTGATAAACAGACTTTTCACAACATTTCACAAAACCAAATTGCAATCTACTAAAACCGGTGTGAGCGGACCACAGCTTTAAATAAACCAGAGACCAGAAATGTGCCACAGCTCTCCAACTGTTGATTTTTGCTTTGAGAAATACGACTTCTTTAAGCTGTCACTCCTTAAAGCCTCGACTTTGCCTGCTTTTTTTTTTTTTTTTTTTTTTTTTCTTTCTGTCTCTAAATGGTCAGAGTGCCTCTAACGCAAACCCACAAAATTCCCACAAACTCCCCTGGATTTGTTTTGCTGTTCTCATTGCTGTTTGTTATCGTTGGACAACCGCAGCGCTCACTTCAGAGGGTCTAAACATCTCAGCTGGAGACCTCGACCTTCAAGATCTGGGTCTGAGTGACCACATATGCAGCGTGATAGAGCAATAAAACAACGTTTACTGCTCTGGGCTACCCGGCTTGTTGAGCATGTTTAGAGTCTCTGATGACACAAAACTGGCACGTTTGAGTGAGACCACGACTGCTCTGCCTGAAATGAAGGCCGTAGCGTCGGCTTATGTTTTCAATACTTTCAGTTTTCAGTCGGGCCCTCTCTTGACACTGAGGATTTTCACCGTTTCCAGAGAGAGTTGAACTCCGCCAAGGTTGCCATTGTAACAGATTCTGTTCATAACCTTCACAAACAGAATGTCTCCGTTCCGTCCAGGTGGCCTCAGGACGGCGTCTCCGCTTTTTGGCGGCGACGCGGCGTCCGTCCGGCTTCATCAGATCACGATCTGAACGGTTCGCGGTCACATGTGAAGCAGTCGGGATTAAAAAAAAAAAAAAAGAAATCTCGCCACCTCTAAATCCAGAAGCTTCGTCGTGAACCAGAAAATGGTAGAGAGCCTTCCAGGTCCTGCCTCAATGAGGAGGATTTCATATGTCTATGTCTCTTGTCCATGGTTGAAGGGGAAATGGAGCGGGACATCAATGACGGCAGGGATGCGGGTCTGTCACTGTGATCACAGAGCTGAATCGAAAGAGGAAGCTCTCAATTTACCGGTTTGTCTTTGTTCCTTTGCTTTCTTTTGGCCACAAGCCAAAAGAACAAGATTGCAGATACAAACGTCTGAAGCGAGTTTCTTACGACGGGTTTCCCTTGGAGACGGGGTGAGAAGTGCGCTCATCCGGTAGGGTCTCATCATTGAGTCTGCATCAAGAGAAACCCAGGCATGTTCCAAACTTGAGGAGACCCAGAGGAAGACCGAGGACGCGGGGATCCCTCTGGTCTGGATCTGTCTCCCGGATTAAGCAGAAGGTGACGGTAGGATGGTGGAATATATTCAGAATCAAGAAATGCAAAGGGACGTCTGCAGCCAAACTGAGTAAAAAGATGCTTCTCACAAGATGACTGCTGTCCAATAGCGTTGACACCTGTCTCTACTTTCAGATCGACTTCAGCTTTTTCTCGACTTTCCATAAAACCGAGACCCGCGCGCTGCGAGCTCAATTAGAGTCACGGGGCCGACCGTACACACGCACGCTACATCCATCGGCGCACAGATGCAGACCGCTCACACCTGCAGCGAAGGCTGTGATCTACATCACAGCAATAAAAAATTTAAAAAAAAACCTGCTTTCCTGCTGAACCGTGTGGCTTTTCCTCTCCCAACATGAAGGCGTGCATTCCTGGCCGCCCCGCCGCCAAAGGCCCGGCTCTTCATCTGCGCTGCTCGGTGAGTTTACGAGCCATCGCCGATGCCGTCAGCGAAGTCTGCACGCCCACTGTTTGTTGCATCCCCTCCGCAAGCAGCACCAGGTTGATTTGATGAGGCGGATTAAGGAGGCTTGGCTACGCAGGACATCCTCATCAAGCTGCGCTCATGACAAAGATGTTTGCGGACGCGGCGCCTGTCCGCCATCTGTCTCGTTAGTGTGCAAATCCCCCTCGTTAGTAAGGTTTAAAAAATGTGCTTGAAAACCGACTCGTAGGACACGGTAAGCTTAACTCCGAAAATTTATTGTCGACCCTACCACGCCCTCGTTCCCCCTTCCCCCAACCCGCCCCTCCTGCCTCCAAGTTTACGAAAACGGGGCAAAAAGCATTAAAGAACACCTTGAAGTGACCGCAGGTACAACGAGGGTCAGTTCCACCTCCTTCCTCTGCCTTCAACATCATCGCTTGTAGAAAACGAAAGAGAATTATAGGGGGAAAACAAGGCATGTCGGAAAAAGTTGATTTCTCAATGGAATATCGCAAATTTGGCTGTTTATGTTCTATTCTCAGATGGCAGTATCGCGCTCTGATTGGTTGGTTTCTTTTGCCAAACATGAGCATAAATGTCTTACTTTGGAATAAATGAGTAATCATCGACTTTATAGGTAAACGTAAACCTACTGTGTGCTGTCCCATATGCCAGACTGTAAACAGCGACAGTTTGAAAAACCCAAAGTATTTTGCGTCATACTGGTTAAAGTCCTTTAGCATAAGCTAAAGAAAGTGACTGTTTACAATACAAAGTCCTTAAATTCCATGCACTGCTGGTCAGCTGACTGAAAGACGACAACTACACCTGTTAGTACACTGACCATTTGCTTACAAGAAAGTTGTCAAACAATGACCCTTTTTGATCTCTTGATGCTGAGATCGAATCGTGATTAATTGTTCAAAAATTAATCGAGTTGATGATTTCTCAAACCAATTAGAAGTGTCGATCAAAGCAGGACGCAACAGGTGGACCGTGTTAGAATTGCTCACGTCTCTGATCGCTTTCGCACTTCTCATTGCTCATGTTTCGCTTTTCTCTTTCATAGCAGTTTAGTGAGGCTTCAGTCGTGACAAAGCTGCATGTGGAGCGAGCCTTCGCCACGTTGTTTTGTCTACAACAGTAAAATGATTTTTTGCCGTTCTTCGGCCTTGTAGGGAAGTGGCCGGAAGGAAGGAAGAAATCGTGTTCAAACTGCAGCACTGGTGACGTCCAAAAAGTACAGGAGCCTCTGCTGTTAATCATAGAAAGAAAAGAAATGAAGATTAAAAGGAAGTGAATTAACGCAGGATTGTGTTAATAATATAAGTGTTTGTGCCTTATACCAAGTCGTAAGGACCCAAATTCCCAAATCTGTTGATCTCATATAGTTTCTGTTGTCTCTTCTTCAGTTTCTGCATGTTTATGAACCTCCATGTTAACGGGAAGGAACGGGTGAAAACAAGCAAGGGTGAAAGTCTCCACTTTGTGGAAGCTGGTGGCCAGTGAGCTGCAAGAGGACGAAACGAATGCAAGAGTTCGTGTGTTGGGAGGTGATTCCCACCATTCCTGGCTGGGCTTAGGAAAACTTGACGCCAAACAAACGTGCAGCCACTCGCTTTTTGCAAACTGTTGTCAAACTGATTGCAGTGGGGTCTGGAGAAGTTTGCCTAAAACGGGCCACAAACGAATCTCTCCTCCCGCAGTGGACGACAGTTCAGCTCATCAGAAGAAGAGCCGGTCGGGATTCGGTGAAACCTTCCAAGTGAATTCCAAACCGGAGCTCTTTTTTTTTTTTTTTTTTGCACCCGTAAACCGCCGCCTCTGCTTGGACTCCTCTCTTTTTTTTATTGTCTTCACCAGGAGGAAAACGACGGATGGGACACTGATGGGGCGCGGCGCAAATTCCGCCGCACTTCCATCCCCAACAGACCTCTCACCACGTTTCGCCGTGAGTCATCTTCTCCCCACACACATCCGCAACATATCACGGTGCATCAGCAAACCGAAACAATACCGGTCCTCTCCGGTTCGCATCGCTCATTTCACCCCCTTCGCCTTCAGCGGTGCCACGGGTATTTGGAGAGGAACTAAAGAACACAAGAGGTGGTGGTGTGTGTGTGGGGGGGGGGGAACAAGCAGAGCAGTGTGAGGAAGGAGAAGGGAGAGAGAGAGAGAGAGAGAGAGAGAGAGAGAGAGAGA
>VMRN01000137.1:353087-453295 GCA_010277015.1 Poeciliopsis turrubarensis | reverse complement strand
TTATTATTATTATTATTATTATTATTATTATTATTATTATTATTATTATTAACAACATGTTCGCCTTGCAGCGGTCAGCTGGTGATCTGTCTCTGCCTCAACCAGGCGGAGTTTAGGATGCTGAGGGGAAGCAGGTGGAGGCGGCGGATGTTTACGCGATGCGCTTCACTTAGGGAGGATCAGAAGGAGCTGCCGGAGAGGACACATCTGCCGTAGATGAGAGACGCAGTGAGACATAAATATATATTTTTTTAAATCACATTCTGTGTTCGGGAGTCGTCGATCGGAGCTGCGCCGCTGAACGAGGCTCCATCTGTCTCCATCGTGTCGCTGGAGGCTGCGGCGAGGTGATGCTCCATCTTTGGCTCGGCGGCCGGAGCCGTTGTTCCTGAAAGCCTGCTATTATGCGGGGAGCAAGGGAGGCTGCGAGGATTCAAGGGGAAAGAAGCTCTGGTTCAGCAAACGCGTGGCTCTCTGGCAGGTCAGTGGAGGTGAACCGCGTCGCGCAGACGCCGCATTCAAACCCGCCAGACGTCCGCGCGCTCACGTTGTTCCGTTCCTGGCACTTTACCTCGTGAGACCGTCGTTTCAGTTGTTGTTTTTCCTCCCCTGATGTGGAGCGCAGTGGAAAAGTCCAGGCCTTCACTGTTAGCAGGTGCGCGCCTAGAATCAATTTGGCCCACACCCCTTCACAAACCTCTACTCATTTTTTTTTTTTTTACCTTGTCTTCAATGTGTGTTGGTACATGTAGGTCGATTGTGTGGAAAGTAAAAAAAATAAAAAATTAAAAAACATGGCTATGAGTAATCAAATTCTCTCAGCCTAGTAACTCTGCCAAAAATAGCCCTTCTGATAAAGGGCTGCGATGTTTTCCTGTGCCTTATTTCACTTCCCCCGAAGGGGAAATGTCTCATCTGGTGTAAAATCACTGAGCGTAGGAACATGTGCTCATGCATGCATGCATGCGTCCCTGAAAGCTTGCCTTGACCCTTCCCCCACAGACGGTGTCTCTGATCTGAGCTGAATTTTATGTTTCAGGTTTTAACAGCCATATTTTGTGTGTGTGTTTTATACATCCTCCCCGTCTTATGCTGATTCCTGCCCTCTTTCCCTGCAGTGTGAGCCAACTATGGTCGACCCCTCAGATGTTGAGGAGCAGAATAAGTGCAAAGGCCCGCAACTTGACGCACCGACTGTGGCCGCTGAAGACTCTCGACTACAAGAACCGTCCGATGACACGACAACTGAGGAGGAAGGTGATGCCGGTTTCGAGACACCACCCACTGGCAGCTCGGAGCCCAGTCCCTGCCACACTGCGTCTCCGGTGGGGCCGCAGGTCAGCGCACAGGGGGCGGCGCCTCAGCAACCACAGACTCAGACTGACGCAGATTTGCCACCGAAACTTCACTTGGACCTGTACAACTTTGATTCGCCCGAGGCGGAGGGCAGTCGTTATGTGTTGACGAGCCCCCGCTCTCTGGAGGCATGCGCTCGGTGTGGAGTCAAACCCGTGGAGCTGCTGTCTCGCCCGCTGGCCGACTTTGTCCGGGAGGCTCCGGGCCGGTCCATGCGTGTCGCCACAGGTCTCTTCGAAGTCTACGAGAAGGACAGACATGGCAAACTCAGGCAGTGCAGGGAAGAGAGGGAGAGGATCATTAGGGAAGAGAAAAGACGGATTCTGCAGGCAGCTGTCAACAGCAGCACATCCTCGTCCTCTGTGGATAAAGTCGCGTCTGGGATCGGTGTGCCTCCTAAATCTGACACAGTTTCCTCCAGCTCAGTTCCCAATGTGGGAGTTCCCTCTAAACCTGCAGCATCGGGTGCAACTATCCTATCGAAAGCCTCCACCGCTGCTCTTAGTACCTCCCCAAAATCCATGCAACCGAGAACTACCCCACCTGCAAAGTCCCACCCCAAAACATCCCTTCCACCTTCTAAGGGTCTATTTCAAGGACCAGTCAAAGCTTCGGTGTCCTTATCAGCTGAACATACGAAAACCACACTTCCAGCTTCATCCGGTGGCCCACCAGTGCTCAAGAAATGTGCCGGTGGCAAATCTTCCAACACTTTTCCCAGATCAACACCGAAACCTCCCTCCTTCCCCAGAGCCAACTCGACGTTGACATCATCGGTGTCGAAGGCAGCCGTTCAGAAGTCCAACCCGCCTCTGAATGGAGTAACGAGAGGGCTGTTCTCTCAGCACAACGGACATCTTGGATTCCAGTCCAAGGCCCGAGGGAAAAGCCATTCCCTGGAGTCTTTACAGAGGAGGATGGATCCCGTCTGCTGCTCCACCTCCACAACCACCACGACTACATGCACCTCATCAGAGTCCGGGGCGTCGTCTGCCTACAGCTGGGACGGCGCACGAGATCACTGGGCCAAAATGTCAAGTCCTCGAGCTCGCACAATGGCCACCTTCAACTCCCTGATGGGCCGCAGCCTCAGCCTCGGAGACCTCAGTCACTCCCCCCAGACCACGCAGAAGGTGGAGCGCATTGTGAAGGAGGTGAAGCGTCGAGGACTCAAGGCCGTGTCCGAGCGCGACCGCAAGATCGCAGCGTTGATGCTCGCCAGATATCAGGAGGAAGACATCATGAGCCAGACCCGCTACGTCGCTCACCTTCAGTGGGACAGCGAGCGCCGGATGGAGGAGCTGCGGCGGGAGCAAGAGGACCGGGAGAAGCAGCGGGCGGTGCTCCAGTGCCAGCGAGTGTGGCAGACCCAGGTTTCGATACGTCAGCAGAAGATCTGCCAGCAGGAGCGCGATTCGGCCGCCGCCAAACTACGGCAGGCCGAGGAGCACGAAGAGCGCTGGAAGGAGCTGGCAGAGCAGCAGGAGCGCAGCCGTCTGCTGAGGCTGCAGCAGGCGGCGAGAGAAGAGAAACACAAGAAAGCGCTTCAGGAACAGAACCTGAAGGCCCTGGAAGAGGAGAGGGCTGCAGTGCTGGAGCAAGAGAGGCTGCTCCTGGAGGAGAAGCTTACCATAGCTGAGCTGAAGAGGCAAGAGCGGGAGCACCAGGCCCACGAGGAGAGACGAGGTTTGAACAAAGCGGAGAGGAGGCGTCACGCCGCCCTCATTCAAGAAATCGCCCGCAGAGAACAGGAAGAGAGGGACGAAGCCAAGAGGACGGCAGAGGAGAAGCTCAACCGCTCCCTCGAGAACTACGAGCAGATCGTCGAACGCCGGGGGCAGGAACTGAAGGAGAAGGCCAAGCGTGAGGAGAAACAGATCCAGAAGGCTCGCAAGGCAGCGGAGAAACGCGAGAAGCAGCAGCAGCAGGTCCTGGAGGCCCGCGTGAAGGAGGCCGCCAAGCGAGCCCAGCAGGCCGCCATGGTGGCCGAGGAGAAGGCCAAGGAGAAAGCCAAGCGGGCCGTCCAGAGTCGGCAGGAGAAGGAGAGACTCCAGAAGCTCAACAGGCAACGGGTGGAGGAGGAGGAGCGGCAGAGGCGCCTGGAGCTCCTGCAGTCCATCGAGAGGAAGCTGGAGAAAAGCGAGCAGATCTTCAGGGAGAAGAAGGCGGTGCTGGAGAGCGCCCGCTCCGTGGCCCGGGCGTCCTTCCACGTGCGGGACAAAGTGCGGGAGGAGACCAACATGCGCACTTTTGACAAGATGGCCCTGGAAGCGCAGCTCAAAGCGAGTCTCGATGAAAAGTAAACCCACGGCTTCGCCGCAAACCGCCGGTCACGTCATCGGCTCTTGACCTTCGTCACGCCACATGTTGCCCCTCTTCCAATCAACACAAGGGATATTTTTACATTACATATCATCACCCATCAGCAGTTTTATTATACTTTTGACCACCTTTCCCACGAAAGTGAAAGTGAACAAATCCAGATTTGTGTTATTGCCGTATTAGGGAACTAAACCATATCAGTAGTTATTTCTCAACAGTGAAGCCCTTTAGTCAGACGGAGCCAGCTTAATGTTTAGAGTGGACACAACAATTTTCTTCTTTTTGTGGCAACACAAACCGCTCTCTCTCTCTCTCTCTCTCTCTCTCTCCTTCTCTCTTCGTCTATTTGCCCTCAGCTGCGTCTTATTTCAGCCACTGGACTGGAAGCTGTGCTGGAGTGAAAGAGTCATTGTTTATCTGGAAGCACAACTTCACGACAGCTGCGGGGGCTTTCAGGGGAACACTCCTGTTAGTGGGAAAGCCAGGCCGAGGAAAAGGCGAAACACAAACGGTTGCCGGCCCGCGCAAGTAAACGGCAGGCCCCAATCACCCAGCCCCCCCCCCTCCTACAAACGCGGACAGTTTGGAAGTCCAGCCTAAAAGCGGAAGCCTGTCCGTCCTTTCAGTGCTCACGGCGCAGAGGACGGTAGATATCGAATTTGAAGGAGCATTCCTCCTTCAAATCCCTTTCAGGAACTCTTCGTTTTATTTCCCCGTTCGTGTTAAAAGTGCAGTCGGCACTGAAGCTCTCCGAGAGAAAACCTTCACTCGACCTCCCCGTACCATCCTCCTGCTTCCAACGCAGCGTCATGGTGACCGTCTCCCAGCCAACAGGTAGGCGTTCTCAGACCTCCCCGTCTCTCTGTTTTGTTGCGTCCTGCTGGTCCTCCTGCGGCAGTGGTTTCAATGATGCAGTAATCCAACGATTTTCCACGAAATTAAAAAAAAAAAAAAAAAAAAAAAAAAAAAACCTGAAACGACACGCGTGAGATGAAGCTGTTGCCACGGCAACGCAAATCCGGCTGGAGTTGCGAGGAAGCGGCTGAGTGACGCGGACGGTTCACCGGGAACTCGCTCTGGACGTTTCTTTTTTTCCCCAGGCAGGATTTTGACGTTAAACAGAGTCTTCCGGCTGTTACAGTGCCTCGCAAAAACATCGAATCAAATCGAACTTTATTTACGTGAGAAAGTGTTTCACCGAGGTTCAAAACGGCCCTGGATTATTTTTTTTTTTTTCTCCCTCTTTTTGTCACAGAACAAACACAACTGGAGTATGATGTGACAAACCAAAACAATAGGAAATCAAAGCGGTGAAGTTGAACGAAGGTCTGAGACGTTTAGGTTGCAGTGAGAAAGGCTTTGGCTGTGCCTTTAACAGTCTTTACAAAAATAACTTGAGGTCGAGAAGATTTAGGTAAGAACTTTGAGTAGGCCATTCCAACACATAATATGGTTAAGTCTTAATATCTTGACCGTTTCATTTCACCGTTTCATTTCACCTCTGGGTTTGTTTTTCTATCGCCTGTACCAAAAAAAAAAAAAAAAAAAAGAAAAGCATCCCGACAGCATGATGCAGCCACCACCGTGCTTCCTTCTGGGAATGCTTTGTTTGGGGTTTTGTGCAATATCAGCTTTTTACTACATTTTTATTTTATTTTCAGTGTCATGTACATCATTTGTGTGGCCGTGTTGGCCCTTCTACATTTGATGTCTCGTCTCGAGACTCTGCCAGGATGAGGCTTCATTTCTTCCCAGCAACATGTCTGCCGTGTCTCTCCATATTGGCGATTGGGAAACTGCAGACAAAACGCATTGCGGGATTTCCTTTTCAGAACAGTCCATGCAGCTCCGATTTGTGGAGTTCAGCGTTGGTTTTTTTCTGGTCACTATCCGTGCGACAATCCCGCACACTTCTTCTGTTTGTCTATCACATTCAAGTCCCAATAAAACCGTCGCAGTTTGTGGTTGTAAAAGTGTGGCAAAAGGCCTTGGGTATGGAAACTTCTGTGCAAAGCAACCAGAAACCCGAGCGTTTCAGACAGTCACGTGTTTTATACCTGCTCTCGGCCGAGATGTGAGCCTGAGGGAATTGAAAACACAGCATTATACCAGCAGGATTATGGCTGACTGAGCAGGGCTCCAAGCAGATAATCATGGTGGAGGGGTGAGGGGTGGGATGATGCAGCAGATTTCCTCTGTGGAAGCCTTTTGTATAACAAAAAGAAGAAGGAAAAAAAAAAAAACACACAAGGTTTCTCTTAAAATGCTGCAACTGCATTTTACAAGAACAGAATAACGGTTGGAAAAACTATCGGTGGTCCTGATATCTGCTCAGAGATCTGAATCTGATTTAATAACACCTTCCTGAAATAATGTCCTTTTTTTTCATCTGTTAGAAAGAGAGAAGTTGAGATTTTTCAAAAATGACGTTTTACAAAAAAAAAAAACAATAAAAAAAAGACTAAGGTGGTGATTATGTTAGCTTCGTGTCGTCGATTGAAGTCAGTACCTCTGAAATCATGTTGATTGAAGTGACACTGTAATGTAAATTAAAGTCCTGTGGGTGAAAGGTCATCTGAAAAAGTGAACATGACAATAAGAACCTATAGTGACGTGCCAATAAGGTAGCCAACAGTTCCAAAAGATCTGATGTTGTCCCCTAATGTTCATAAAAGTCAGCGGTCTAAATGTGAGGCACGCTTATGTGCGCTCAGGCACAGAGGCCAATAAAGAGAAGATTTGAGCTCTTCGGTGACCAGCATGTTGCTGAAGCTTTATATATCTGGACTCTGTCGTGATACAAGTGGAACGTAGCAATAACCAGAATAATAAATGACACACATCTGAACACACACACTACGAAAAACCTGCCCCATATTGCCGGACGCAGAGTGGTCGGTTTTGTTCAAGTAAGCCGCTACGCAGACGACACTCAGCTCTATTCCCAATAAACCGGGTGGTTTTGATGCACCGTGGCGCTTGTTTGGCTACATGAATGAGCTAAAGAAACTTAAACTTCAAAGATGTTAATTTCTGAACCTCCCAACCCTACAGTTTACGTCTACTATCAGACAAATTTGGAAATTCTCGTTAGAAAATGCAACAGCTAGCTCCTCTATCAACTTCGAGGCCAAGCGTGTTTGTATTTCGATTGACCTGATTGTTTTTCCGCATTGACATGCTTATTTTATTCCAACATATGTGGTCTTTGAGCATGTGTCATGAAGTGCTATATTAAAAATGAAATTACTGTGACTGATTTCATCCCTCATCTTTTTTTTTTATTCGCTGCAGGTCCCAGAGATGATTGAGAGCAGATGACTGAACCAAGCCTGAGCTTTCGGCACAACAAGCACTTCTCCTCTGTGACATGTACCTATAGGAAAGCTGTTTATACTCAATTTTTTTCATCCGCAATTATCATCGTCATCGTCATTAGGCTGCTGAGAGAAGCAGCTGCCTTTCTGCATCAACGAATCAAATGTGCACGGTTCAAAAACAGCTTTATTCATACCAAGGCGTGCTGATCAATCTGTTTGTTTTTTTGTCCTTCTGACCTTCTTACCTTAAATGTTGGCTTCTTCCCCCAGGTTTTCTGGTTATTTAATGTTTTCTTTGTCTTCTTTTTTCTCTCTTTAAACTACTGTTGTATCAGAAGAGGTTTGAGATGTAGCAATAATGGCGGCGGACGCGTCCGTGAGACGGCGGTTCTCGTACACGCAAAGAAAACCGGACGAATAAAAAGATCTTCAAGGTGGAATTGAGTTACCTGTCCTGTCTGCTTCATTTCTCTATGACGTCATGTGATTTTGCAAATAAAATGTTTCAAGTACTTATTCGCAAGTGCAAGATAAAACTCTTAATTTCTGAACCTCCCCAGCTCCCCAGATTAGTCCATCAATCAAAAGCTGCTGCCAAGCAAATTTTAGAGACGTCTTAGAAAATGTTCTATCGACTCAAGGACCAATCGTTTGTATTTTTAGCTCTCTTCATTCCCTCGTCCAGAAAGCTTGCTTCTAGAAAGCTCGCAACTTTCAAAACACAGCAATCAGTTTGATTTGAGTCGATCGTCCAAAAGTCTTGAAACATGTGGAACAACTCAGCGTTTAGTGCAGACACACAATCTCTCCCTAACGTTGAACCTTTGATTGCATTATAAGGTTTCAGAGTAAAACTCGTCCCATGCTAGGAAATGACTCTTTTCAACTTATTCATAGTTTTCAAGTTTTCCAGAGATCCGGGGACCACCGTGAAGCATGTTGATTTTGTGTTTCTCTGATGATTTCGCCTTAGATTTTGGGTAAATACCTCGCCGAGGGACTCCAGTGGCGACCCACCTCTAGTTTACTGGTGGAAGGTTTGTTATGGAGCGGGAGAGGAAAGCCTTTTTCTGGTGTAACCAGATTAGAGGATGGATGGATGGATGGCGTCCAGTGTTTGTTGTGAAGACTCGGTCGACCTCAAGCAGTCCTTGTTCTCTGACAGTAAACGCTGGAGCTCGCCATGTTTACCGGCAGGACAATTATGGGTCGTTTTCTAGGAAGTGGCCAGTGGCTTAAACAGAGTCACGTCACGTTGACGAAGGACAGGGACGACTGACTGATCACGCTTTCCTAGACGTATTGCTGGAAAAAGGAAGCGCCAATTCTTAAATATTTTAGTTGCATTCGTGTCAAAGAGAATTTTAGGGAAGTCAATAATTATGAGGCTTGTTAAATGGGGTTATGTAAAATCTACTCTTCTTTTTGGCTTTTCATTATATTATAATGTTATTCCCTCATCAAAAACATACCTGGAGTATTGCCTTGATTCTTTAATTTATGTTTGAGAGATCATCTAATCTCCTATGGCGACCATTCAGCTGTGCAAAACGCCCGGGTGGACCTAGCGTTGACAGCTTCCCCACTTGGTTCCTACAGACTAGCCAGACTAGCCACATTTGATATTTGTAGCATTGTTATAACAATTGAAATGTTTGCATGGATGCTGATTTCGCACAATAAGCTATCTAAGCTAACCTGGGCCGAATATTTCCAAATTCAATGTGATTAACCAATTTTTTTTTTCCCCGGTTCAGTTTGACTGCCCACACCAACACCTGATCACAGCTGGACCCGTACGATCAAGAACTTAACTGAACTACTACCTGTCTGGCACAAGGTAGCTCAACAACATTTAGACGCGGGGTGTTTGCCTCGTTCCATCTCTGGCCACATAAAGATTACGAATGTCCTCAACTTGCTAGATGCGGCAGATTGAACGGTTTAAATATCAAAACGTTCTCTGTATTCGCTCATTACTTCTGAAATGAAATCATATTCGTATCGGAAGCATGTAAATAAAAGTATGTAACTAAAAACTGCCTTGGTTTTACGGACCAAATAATATCCAAGCAGACGAATGTTATCTTTAAGTTCTACTTCTATGGCTGCTGTAGAGTCTGTTTCCTAAAGAAAAGGTTAGCATGTGGCTAAAAAAAGAACAGTTTTATAGGAAAGAGTGAGTCAAAATTCGTCCACAGTGACAGAAATAATAATACTCAGTTATTAGGTTTAGGGGCGATGGTGGGATTACTTGATTTTGTTTTTTTTTCTATAAATAAATGAAGTTATGACATGAGAACTAGTTTTCTTTCTGTTTTTCCAGGTTGACTTTGTCAGATATTAGACATTTTTCAGTAAACCGAAAAATTTAAGTACAACAAAGAACGCAAAAAAAAAAACAAGCAGGTTACGTGACTTAAATTTATTTAATTCATCTTGTCCGATTCCTTTTATTATTGCAGTGACTTGGAACCATCAGTGAACGGGTGTGTGTGTGTGTGTGTGTGTGTGTGTGTGTGCGTGCGTGTGCGCGTGTGTGTGTGTGTGTACGTTAAGTTTTGGGATCAGGATCTTTTCCAGTTTTCTGTGCTGACTGAATTAAAGCTAAAGGACCATTTCTGATTTGTTTTTTCTTCTTCTTCTTCTTCTCTTATCCGCTCAGTCTATCACGGTGTTTGCGGCTTCCTTGCGAACGACGATCTTGTACACGCTCTCCCTGAAGCTGCTGTCAGAGGTGAGCCGCCGAGCCGTCGCCCGCAGCTCCTCCATGCCGTCGTCCGAACCGGCCACAGCAAACGACTTGGAGTGTTTCACTGGAACAGTCAAAGTCATTCGTCACAAAAACTGACTTCTTTTTTTTTTTTTTTTTTTTTTTAACACAATATTTAGCGGTTCTATTCTCACATTTTACAAGTAAGACAAAAAAAAATTCTGATTGATTTCAGCTCGTAAAACTGGCAGCATATCGTCAGGGTGAAGCCGAAGCTAAACTTTCACCTCGGATGTTTTCTGTTCCGTTTTCTCTCCGCAATGTTTGTTGGAGTGCCTCTAATCACTCCCGCTGTTTGCTGGGAAAGCCCCTGCGGACAGAACGGGAGGCTGCCCGGGATTTTCTGGAGGTCAAGACGGAATGCGCGTCCGCCGTCATTTAAAAACCCAAGCGGTTGACAGTTCAAACGCGGCGACATGTGGAGGCATCCGGCTGCCGACCCGTTCCGACTGCGACGGCAGCGGGAAAAAGGAAAGATGGATGACGTTCGCAAACTCTAAAAGTGACATGTTTAGAATGTCATCCCATCTGGATAAAAGAGAAACAAACTCCTGCAAACGGTTTGTTGTAAAACAAAGCCGACGTTGATTACCCTCATCCTGCTGACCGCCGACTATGAGACACCTTAAAATCGCTCCCAGGAATTCTCCTGCATTTCTCATGTTTCAGCCACAAACCTCAGAGTGCTGTGGGGAAATGGTGCATGCTTTAAAAAAAAAATAATAATGTTTTTACAGAGGAAAACCTGACAAGTTTAGCATCCATTCATATTGAGTCGATTACAGCCGAGTCTTTTGCACATCTATAAGCCGGAACCGTTGGCCGTTCTTTGGTGGCTCAGAGTCCGGAACGTCGGTTTTCAAGTCCTGTTTAGTGGATCTAGGTCTGGACTTTGACTGGACCGTTCTAACACAGGCATATACTTTGATCTAAATAATCTTTGCCATCCTAAGAGCCATGTTTGCTCTCAGTCCAACTAAATAAAACTTTTCTTTTACAACCACAAATGATTTTTTTTTTTTAAAAAGGTAACAAAATGTTTTTTTTTAAATCTACTGTAAAAAACATATTTCTGAAGAATCCCAATTTTCTAGCTTTTGTTAGGTTTTATAATAAACAGAAAACATTTGCAGAAAAGATGATGGCTATGTTAATGTGGGATGTTCACATGTATGGAAATTAAATTTTTTTCAAAAAGCACATAGTTTCCAACTTAATGACAAAAACAACATTACTTGTATATTTTAGTATTAAATAATCAATTTATCATATGAAAGAAAAACACCTGCCAATAATCAGCATAATTTATATTTAAATCATTAATCGATTTGTTATCATTTATCATTTTAAGCCAGAGTTATATTGTGAAAGATCAATTAAAAAATAAAAATAAAAAATTTAATCCATTTCTTAATCATAAATTTGTAATAGTAATAGTTTTTCGCTGTAAAAGGCCACCTGGTTTTCAATCAATATAAGTTAAAATAATTAATTGATGCAGTCAATGTCATTCTCATCTTGATTGGCTGCCAGTCAAATTGATCCACAGCATCATGCTGCCACCGCCGTGTTTCGCAGAGTTCCAAGTTAATGCTGTGCAGTGTTTGGTTTCTCTTCTCCAATGTTAGCAGGAAAGCTATTCATAGCCACCGCTGTCAGATTTGTGTTTGTGCAACCGACCGCTAGAACGTGAGTAGAGTGTGCGCGAAGCTCCCACTCACACCAGTGGCGCCTGGAGGCTCTCCTCTGGATGCGGCAGCTCTTGATCCTGCGCGCGGCGGCTTTGTGCAGGTAGACGGCGTTCTTCATGATGGCCGGCAGCTTCGCCTCGATCTCCGCTGCACAGATGCACTCCTCGAAGAACTCTGGGTGAACGAACACACACACGCAGGCAATCATCAAACGCACAAAAATCGTTGCAGTGAGAGACGACAGTGAGAGATAATCGGGTTTTACAGACAAAGGTGACGAAATGTGCCTTTGTGAATATCAGCTGCACCGATTTCATAATGAGATGTCAAACTTCACAGGATAAAAATGAGACGTAACTATTAATAAGTAATTGTTATTAATGGTTTCGGGTAAATCAAGGGAAAAACATCTGACAATTTGGACACGAGGTCTAAAAATATGACAATGTATTAAATACAACCAGTGATGTGTGACGTCCACTCTTAACGATTCAAATGTTTAAATAAAACTTCCCAACAAGGGCAAACATTATTGTAACAGTCAGTTGAAATCAGTTTTTATTTGTATGCTGCCAATTTAATTTTTTTTTTCCTTTTTTTTTTTTTTTTACCTAAGGGTTTCGTAACAGACGAAGAAGAGTGAAACATCCCGTCAGTTTTTAGATGCTGAGAATTGAATGAAGTCTCTCTGAATTTACGCTGGTTGGACAACAGGGGGCAGTACAGGCAACGACACGCCATCAAAAAACAAGCGAGCAGCCTTTAAAACAGCTGTACAGAGTGCTAGGTGAAATGTGATAATAGCTAACACGGCTAACATTTAACTGAAGCTACAGCAGACCGAAGCTGCAGCGTCCCAAATGCCTGTAAGCATTTAATACGGCCAGAGTTCACGCAGCTGGGCTGCTAATGTAGCTAGTTAGCTCAGCCAGCGCTAGCTAAGCACGCGCTAATTGCTAACACACGCACTTCTCAGCTGCGTCACGTCCCCCTTCATCTTCTCGTCTCTCTCCTTGGTCCGCTCCAGCGAGTTCAGGCCCTTCTCCAGGTCCTGCAGGGCCTCCTCCGCCTGCTTCAGCCTCTGCTCCAGCTCCATGCGCGACTGGATCTCCGCCTGGCCTCACAAAGCCACCATCAGTTCCGACATGTCAACAGTGAATCCCCATTTGAATGTTTTTATTTATTATTTTATTATTTATTTCTTTCAATAAATACATTTGAAACAAAGTCACCTTCACTGTAGCTTCTAATAATTATTTGATAAAAAAAAAAAAAATTCATGAAAGTATTATGAATAATCTTGTTTGCTGCATTGCCATACATACAATCTGAAGCCATGAGTTTAATCTTTGTGTTTGAGCTCAGTGTGTTCCGCAAACAATAATCACCGATTGATTTTAAGCTTAGCTCATTAAGCCCCGCCCCTTCTCCCAGACGCCACCAAATCTGTGTTGAAACGCCGTTAGTGGGGGCTTCTCACAAAGGAAAGGGGCCACAAATCTAATTTGGCTCCGGACCCCACGCCACCCGGGGCCGGCCCCGTGTAACTCTTGTCACCTTGAGCTCGGCCTCGGTCTGCTGCTTGTCCGCCGTGAGCTGAGAGAGCGACTGCTGCAGCGTCTGGGCCTGGGTGGAGAAGTACTCCTTCTCCTGCTGCAGCAGCTTGGAGCGCTGCTCGTTCTCACTCAGCCTGAACAGGAAGCAAGAAATATTGAACTCAGCTCATTTGCAGTCATATTCCATTCAGTAGATTACATGCCCTGAGCAAAAGGTACTTTTTACTTCCGTTTGAGTAATATTATTATGAGGTATTGTTTCTCTTACTTGAGTAAAGCTTCTGGGTGGTATGGAGGACCAAAAGTGACATAATTAAATAGTGAAAGCAGAAGTCTATATGTTGTTTTTTTCCTTTTTGTGAATATACATTTTTTTTGTCAAGGTTTTGTTTTTTGTTTTTTTGCGTTCGTTCTTTTCCATTTCTGTCTATTTATGCAAATTAGGAGGGCGGAGTCTTAACACTTCAACTTCTGCCTATTGGTCGGTTAGCGTCACACTCTGTTTGGCTTCAACAAAGATGGATGACAAAGACATTTGTCAGTGATCTGAGGCTTGGCCGGCGTTACAGTGTCAGTCAGCGTCTCTCGTGGACACAGCGAGACGTGAATCTGATGGGAGTCGAAGAGCCGGCCGGCCGGCCCGACCCGCTCGTGGAAACGCGGCGTTGGGGATTGCATGCGCAGCCGAGCATTAGTGGTTCCCAGTCGATAGCAGCAACCTGCAGCATCCCCACTTACTGCGCCTCGTCAATGAGCTGCTTGGCTCCGGATCGATACACATTTCCACTGTACCATTAGCTCGGACCGGCGCTGCTACGAAAGGGAGAACATGCAGTGGGGGAGAGAGGGGGTCCGACCGTGAGGACGCCGGGAAGCTCACTTCTCGTCGGCCTGCTCCTTCTCCTTCAGCAGGATCTTCATCTGCTCCTCGATGTGCCGCAGGTCCTGCAGCACCTCCGGGTCTCGGGCCGCCTCTCCGTCCCCGGGGTCCTCGCACGCCGACCCCGAACTCTGTTGGTCCGCCTCCTCCTCCTCCTGACCTTTCACCCCCAGCATCAGGAGTCGCCGCCGTTTCTCCTGGGAGAGCTCCTGAAAACAAACAACATCACCTCTGTGGTTTATGGCGGGATTTTTGTTTTCACCGGTGCCGCTCGTCGACTGAAGAATGTAATCAGATTAATCGCACTCCGGCGCAGTGGTTCATCACGATCAGTCACTATCTACAACTTTGTCAGCTTGATATGTGAACATGCACAAAGTCGTGGTTCTTGCAGGGATGCTTCCTTCCAACAGGTTCTGAAACACACAGGTTTCAGGACATCATGTATGGGGTTAAAAGTCCATTTGAACGTGATGAAAGCATCTGGAAAGCCTTGATGGGAGGAAGCAACTGACTGTGCGTAAACGGTTAGCTCTCAAGACGCATTAAGAACGAGGCGAAGAATTCACCGCACTGCGGTGAAAATCTTGGAAAACGACAAAATACCTCTATGGACTTCTGAAGCGTGTCTGTCAGGCAGCTCAGCTCTTCCTTTTCCCGGTCAACACTTTTCAGGGACTGAGTTGTGTCATCGAGGTCTCTGCAACGGCAAGGCGCACCTTTACGCAACACGCTCAGACGAAGGCGCTCGCCGACTCTGCGAACTCCTGATGCCAAGTGAACCGTTAGTTAGTTACAGTTTGATCTGCTCCTGCTCCGCCTTCAGCTCCAGAACCACCTCCTCAAACTTCCTCTTCTCCTCTTCCAGGACCTGGTTGAGACGCTCCAGCTCCTGCAGAAATGCAAACATAATGACTGACGCATTTGTTGAATCTGTCACTTTGCTGCGACAGTACGGTATGAGACAGACACCTGTGGGGGAAAAAAGCTGAGCTCCTCTGCCTCCTCCCAGTGCTCCCAGCGCTAACTAGAAGCAACCACTCAGAGCCAGTAGGCGGATCTTAGCGCTGTCTATCACGAGCGTGTGCACGCTGCTCTCCCACATGCATTTCTGCCCTTCCTCCCCTCCTTGATCTCTGCTTCAATACAGCTTCTCCCATCAGCAATGCCTGTCGTTGATGCTAGTGCTTAGCTGGCAATGTTAGCTAGCTGTGGCTAGTGTGGCTAACAGTCAGCAGATAAGTGGTTTTCCTGTAGTGGTGAGTTGTTTCTTTGCCATTTACACATTTCACAGCACATTCACGGGGATGATTGACAGCGCTTAGACCCTCCTCCCGCCTCTGATTGGTCATTTTTGAGCGAGAGCGGTGAATTCCTTCTGACGGCATTAGCAGCCCAGGGGAAAAGGCGGAGGAGTTCAGACTCACAGATTATCTGTCCCATGTTACAACGTGGACACAGTTCTAACTATCTAAATGTTTTTCTTATGGAGATTTTTACATATTAACATATATGTAAAAAAAAAAAAAAAAAGAAACAAGGACCTCACCTCCTTCTGTGCTCTTTGGTGACTTAACTCCTCTGTCTCTTCCATAAGTTTATCTTTAAGAAAACAAACACGTTTTTTTTGTTGTTGTTTTTTTTTAAATCATTTTCCCTACTCACTTACTTACTTGAGCTTGCTCATATTTACCCAGGTATTCCTGTTTCTCCTTGGCCAGCTGCAGTCCCTGAGCCTCCAGGCTCTCGATCATGGCCTCCCCGAGTTGCGAGTTCTTCCATGTGCTGCCCGCCGACGAGGAGGAATCGCGAGGAGGAGGAAAAAGATTCAAAAACCCCCTGACATAATTTGGTGGACCACTTCGATCCCTGCAGAGGGCCTTGAGGTACTCACACTTTCCCTGATTCCTGGAGCATCTCTATCCACTGGACCTGCTCCTCCTCAGACTCAGCAGCCAGGACGATGGTACCCTGGGGGCGGACGTAATGCACGCAGCATCAGCTTTGTGCCGGTAATGGCTTCCAGATGATAAACATTGGATTCCTGTCTTTGCCTTTGATGGGGCAGTAAAATACTGAAGTCTGGGATCGGCGAGATTGTTTATCATTATTATTTTTATTATTATTCTTATTATCTTGAAATCGGGTGGAGATTTAGATGTTTCCTTCAACTCTTAAAAATTAAAACAGCGAGGGGAGAGTCGGCCTGCCGCGAAGAGCAACAAATCAATTAAATGCACGATGAGTTAAAACAAGCTCAATACGTTCCATTTGAATAATTTATCGTCTTTCTCTTTTTTCTTCCTACCGTCAGCTGGATGTCAAAAGTCTTCCGTCAGGTGCGTTTGGTCTTAACGAGCTGCTTTTTCGAAGGACAAGTTTGCTTAGAGAAGCTTTGTAATTCCTTTTATTTGTCGGGGAAGTAAATGGTGTTTAACCAGAACAATGAATGATGTCATAAATGAGATCAAATCGCCCGGCATGTCATCAAAAAATAGGCAAATAGACGCACACGAAAAACCGAATCTACTCCATCGTCCGACGTTTGTATTCCAGTCACTTCAAGTTCATGATTCCGTCAATCATCCCAATCGATCTTTCTAGACTTTTACGGCGACCGCTTTGGGCTAGACGGCTTGAAAAAGCGATTGAAAGTTGCCTGGCGACGGGCCGAGGCAGGCTCTGGGTTGGCTCCTGCCTCCCGCCCTGGTGGAAATGTATGCGTTGTGCTCAGAAGCCAGGTAGGCACCAGGAAATTTAAATAAACCCAATCAACTGTGATAAGAACTCAACTCACAGGAGCATTCATCTAACACAGACAAAACTCAGTCCTACTGTGAAATCTTCAAGGTTGACCACAATGGCAAAAGGCATCCCCATGTCCTCGTTGGCTGACACCACGCATCCTCCCAGAGGGATGACTCCCTGGCACAGGAAACAGACCAAGTGTTTGTTTTTTTTTTGTTTGTTTTTTTTTAGGACGTGCTCAGAGACTCGGCGGCGGCCGTCGCCAGGCGCTTCGCTCACCTTGGGATGGATGTTGAAGTACCTGTTGCTCTCGAAGCTCCTCTTCTCGCTCTCTGCGTAGTACAGCAAGAAGCTGTCTTTGATGATGAAGAACCTTTTGCACCGAGGAGACAGTGAAAGCAGCGGTGAGTGAATCTAAACGTCTTGGAATATGACCGAAACAAGAAAAGGCTTGCGCTTTAGAAAAGTATCAGATTAATGGTAATCTCTCGAAGCTAACACCAGAACCTCTAAAGTAAATAATCTCATGTGTTCTGGCCATAAGTCCAGTTAGGCCCTTTGATTGAAACTCCTGCACTTGGCGAGAGAGCAACCGGATTTTGCTTTGGGCTTTGACTAGGACACTCTAACGCCGCACGTTTACAGCTGTTGACCCAAAAATGTCTAAATGGGACGTCTTTATGGCTTCCTTAAAACAAAAGCCTTCTTCGACTTGAGTTGCGTATCCCCGCGGCCATGATGGTAACCACGGCAGCTTCTTAAAATGTTTTTTTTTTACCCACTTTCTTCTTACATTGTTAAACTGTGACAATATAAGAAGTCAAAATGGCACAACTTAATAACTGACATCAGACATCATGCAGCAAAATACTACAAAGTAACAAGATTGAAGGTGTGTTTATAATGTTATGGCTGAAAAGTGAAAAGGTTTTTTTTATAATTATTATTTTATTAGCTCAATCTCTTGAGATTAAAACAAACATCTTTGAACACACACACACACACGCACACGCATACACACACACACTCAGAGATGTCTAGAATACATAAAACAAACTTGCACGTAATTTTTCAGCACAATGTAGGAGCTTGTTTTAAGTCAGTAATTCCTTAATGATACCTTAGCATTGATGAGAAAGTACGAGCTGGAAGTGATCAGACCTCGAAACAAGATATTTTTCCCTTAAGTCCAAATATCTTGATCCATGGACAGACTATTTCAGTAACAACTGGTGCTTTTTCATCAATATTAAGGGATTATTGACTTTAAACAAACTCCTGCGTTGTGCTCATAATTTACTTGGAAGTCAGTTTTGTCTTATTCCAAATATATTTGCACCGGAAACTAGACCAAAAGTAAGATTTTATGTTTTTGCAAGGTGACATGTTTCTGGAGCAAAATAAGGATTTTGACTTTATATAGCGTTTAGATTCAAAATTAATTTTCTTTAAGTAAAGAATTTTTTTAGATGCTTTTGACTTGCCTTAATACGCAGTGCCAATATAGGATTTAGCCAACTACCTGAAATAACCCAGAAAAGCAAGTAAAAGGGAAAGAGAGCGAGAGAGAAAGAGAGAGAGAGAGAGAGAGAAAGAGAGAGAGAGAGAGAAAGAGAGAGAGAGAGAGAAAGAGAAAGAGACAGAGAGAGAGAGATCACCCATTGTAAAAACCCAAACCCACGATAAACAGTAAGGTTGTGAGAGGAAACCCGTAAAGCAACTAAAACTGTTGATTTGATGTGAAGTTGCTGTTGGTCAATTAATCAGTGAAAATTGCGATTTGTCCCGATTTTTACGTTGTTTTCATTTTACCGGGAAAACATTTGTCTCTTTTTCCACCTTTAGGCTAAAAACGTTTGCTTTTACAGCACAAACATGGACTCCGGCATCATTTTTAACCCTAAAATGTTCCATCCATCCATCCATCCATTTTCTGACCCTTCTCCCTAACGGGGTCGGGAGTTGCTGGTGCCTATCTCCAGCTGCGTTCCGGGCGAGAGGCGGGGTTCACCCTGGACAGGTCGCCAGTCTGTCGCAGGGCACCTAAAATGTTTGTTTTTTTAATTATTAAAAAAAAAAAAAAAAAAAAAAGCCAATACCGTGAAAGAATAAAAGGTTTAACCGATAATTTTACGGGAGCCACGACGGTAAACCGTGAGATTCACGGTTTTTTGGGGGGTTTTGTTGTTGTTGTTTTTTGTTTTGTTTTGTTTCTTTTTGTTTTTATGGTGCACGTGTGTTTCCCCCCCATCTCCCTCTCTCCCCTCCACTCACCTGCGGGACCACTTGGCCGACGGCCGTCCGAAGGGTCTCTTCCACAGCACGCCGTGCAGCTGCACCTTGGTGCTGATGTCCAGCGCTTCGGAGTCCGACTGCTCCATGGAGGTCCAGGGTGACAGCAGAGAGTTTCTGGATGAAGATGAGAACATCCCCCTCGACAGAATCCCCCTCACCCTGGGAGGAGGGGCCAAAAAAAAAAATGTAGATTTCGATATAACAAAAAAAAAAAAAAGTGTTGCACAGTCTGTCAATAACAATTAGTCCAACAGCATTCGACCAGAAACAAACACGCAGGGATCCTGCAGGCGCGTCCAGCCTCGGTACCGGGGTTGGGGAGGCGCGTCCCGATAAACTCAGCGGGCCGGAATGATGCAGCTGCCAATACGCGCATCAGCTGGAGGCGGACAGACTCCGCGCCGCGCCGCGCCGCACCGCATCGCCAATGCGCCGCGGGAGGGAGGGCGGCTAAATCTGACGCCGCTCGATACGGTCCGGCCAGTGAAAGCTGTTACTCAGATTACAGCACTCTCACTTCACAGCTGCCGGCCGGTGTGACCTATTTGGTCTCTCTCTCTCTCTCTCTCATTTATCATCATTTGCTCCCTCTGCGTGTTTCAGAAGCAGCGACTGGTGAGGAGGAACAGCTGCTTGTATGGCGGGACTTTCTAGTAAAAGGGAGCGCAGAGGCTGACACGCAGCCTCGGAGTCATCAGCAACAGATTGAGGGCAGAGCGGCGGACTGGACGGATCCTGACGGCTGATCCTCATCCGGGACGGAGAGACGCACGAGACTCACAGAGAGGACCAGTGTCAGAGTTATACAACTTTGTCTATTTGTTTATGTTGATTTATAATAAATAATAATAATAATAATAATAAACAATCATGTTAAATTGCAATTTAATGCCGTTTCCCGTGATTTTATGAATCAGTCAACATTTTCAGGTGTGACGTCGAAGTCCTCGAATTTGACCTCCAACTTGACCTCCGCCAAAAACTTGGATCCATTGTAATTGTAGGTAGAGAACAAAGGAGTAGAAAGTGAAATAAAAATAACAAAACACTCAGAAGCTTTGACATCAAGATCAAAATCTCTAAATTTTCTAGAATATTTTTTTTTTTTTTAGAAAGTCTTATTTTGAAAAGTCAAAAATGTTCGACCGAGTTTTTTTGTTTTTTTTAACTTTTGAGAGTGATCTCAAAATATGTGATTTTTTTTTATTTTTCCTAGCCACATTTTTTGACTTTAGAGACTCAGAAATGTCCAGTTTTTATTTGTAGAAAATGTTAGAAATCTTCAGGGTAAATTTACAAAAAATAATTTCTGCCTATGAAAGCTCTAATAGGTGGTGGTAGCAAACAGTTTGCCCTTCAAAAGCCACTGAATTTCAATCAGAGACAAGCGTCTCGGCAGTATTATGCAAAATCTACTTTCTCCGCGTTAGTCCCTCATCAAACACGTACCTTAAGCATTTCCGTAATTTTTTCCTGCGTGTTTAAGAAATCCTTTAATCTCCCATAGCAACAGTTCAGCTGGGTGAGAACTCCCCTACTCTGCTCCTTCAGACTAGCCAGCCACAATTAGCAAATACCTGTTAACACGTCGTTAAAGGGTTCACAGATTACCAAGCTGAATTCTTCGAAGTCTTATTTGACATATGCGTCGATTTTACCAACCGAAGGTGACAAACTTACTTGATCGTGCTATAAAATGAATCTGTGTGGCTGGAAAACACAATGCTGCCCCTTTAAGGTCATTTTAACAGTAAATTTCTGAATGATATGGACCACAACACAATTCATACAAGTACAAGGAAAAAAAAAAAAGACAAGAAATTCATATAGGAAAAAGTGTTTATACACATAATTTTTTTTTTTTTTTTTAATTCTCCGTTGAGCTTGTGGAGTAAGGTCGCCCTGTTTAGCACACAAGCTTACAGACACGCTGCAGATGTGCTGGGTACAGTGGCACATCGACACCATACAGACAGATGAGCAGCCCGCTCAGATTGTAACGGGCTTTCGGTTTCATTGGGACTGGAGTCGAAGCAGCAGGGGGCCCCCGGAGCCGCATTTGGGAATCGCATTGCAACGCGTTACGCTGTACACACCGCCTGCAGGCTTCACCGCAGCAAAACGAAGCAGCTCAACCCCGAATCCTCACCGCGCGTTTCTGGTTTATTACGCTTTCTTATTAGTGACAGAATCGTCCAACAGGTTAAAAGTTCTTCACAGACATTATACTCTATTCTCCTGAGCTTATGGTCCCTAAAAATGTCTTATTTTTCCCTTCCGTTAAGATACGTTTGTCATTCGACCTCCACCTGACCTCTACGAGCGCTTAAGACAAATATGTACACAATGCTTTCATTTACAGAAAGTTTTACAGGGAGAAGAAACCGTTAAGAGATAGAAAGTGAATCCATAAACAAAGAAATGAGCGACGTGGCAAAAAATGGCGGCTGTCTTTAAAGATTGGCCTCTGCATGCACCGAACAGGGAGCGGACGCAGGCGTCGAGGAGCCGTTTAGCTGTCCGAAAAGTTCAAGAGCGACGCTTGATTGACAAAGTGACGCCTGAAACCCAGAGGTTTGCAAGCTGGTCCATCTGGGTTTGCCCCACTGGTTGTCACGGCGACGCCACCGCCACCGTCATCTTCTGCTACTGGTTTCTTTATTATGGCACTTGGAAAAAAAAAAAAAAAAAATCAGAGAAATTTACACTTTGTACAGGTATATATATATATAAAAATGATTTTCACAAGCAAAAAAAATTAAATTAAAATAAATCACAAGCTCAACCGACACCAAATCTCACTGTACGACAACCACCCAGTTTAAAAAAAAAAAAAAAAAAAAAAGACGATAAAACCGAAGTGGGAAAGTTAAACGAGCATGATGACGCTAATCTGCTTGGATCTGAACACATTAAGCTAAAAGGAGAAACAAAAAAATAAAAATAAAAAATAAAAAATCGACGTCTCAACTTAAGATTTCGGGTACAGTTAAAGTATGCGTATTGTGTCGACAGATAAAACATCGCCGTGTCCCCTGGTCGTCTCGTTCCGGCTGTCGATCGAGTCCCTGCAGCGACATCCGTCTGGTCCAGCAGCGAGACAATTTAAACCCGCAAAGTCTGAAGGCTCGATTCCAGCGCCTCTCCCCCTGTACACGCGTCCAAAGTCCGGCCCCCCGGGGCCCCGCTCCGCGGCTCTAATGGTGGTGGCCGACCGACAGCACCAGAGGGATGAGGCAGCCTAGAACCAGAGCGCCCACCTCCACTTTGCTCAGTCCCTTCCCGCCGTTGCCCCCGGCGGCGGCGTGGCTGTGGCCGCCGCCGCCGACCTCGGGGAGAACGTGAACGGTGGCCACATAGAGGAAGGTGCCGGCGGAGAAGAGCATGGCCACCCCGGTGGCGTTGATGTCCGACAAGGCTTCTTTGCTGCTCTGTGGAGGGGAAATAGAAAGAAACGGGAGAATGGTGTGAAGCAGGAAGCTGAAGTATCCCATTTCAACACGTGAATGTGGGCAGCCATTTTAGATTTTTGATGTTTAACTGAATTATTTTTTAGCTTTAAGGAGATTAAAATGCAATGTTTACCGTTTATATCAAAGAATAGAGAACATTTTATGAATACTTAAAGTATTTTTTTGTTAAAAATATATATATTTTTTTTACAGTAATCTTTTTTTTTTATATATTTTTCAAACCTGTCATGTTGTGACATCATAGCAAGACAGAATCTGTGAAAAAAATATGCCTGTCCTAACCAGAAACAACCAATCAGAGAAAGGGGGAGGGTCTCTACGCTGTCAATCACTCTTGTACTCATTGCTCACACACTCCTTCTTTCTCTCTCCCACAATACAGCTGGTTCACTATAACATAGCCTGTGGCGAATGCTAACGCTGGTTAGCATGTACAAAAATAGTAGTTTTCTGAGGGTTTTCTGAAACAGGGGCCCAGGTGTCAACAGAAAGAAAACATTTCTATTACTACAGTAAGCAAAGATGCGACCCAAACGGAAACCCAAACGTCAGGCTCACCTGACTAAGGCCTAAAAACGTGATCATGGCGAGAAGGGGGGCTGCCAGGGCGAACACCAGGAGGTGTTTGCGGATGCGGTTCCTCTCGAGGCCGGCGTGCATCAGGAACGAGACCAGGCCGAAAGCCGCTGGAGCCTGCGGGTCAGAGGGCGGAGCAGAACCGAGCTCAGAGCAGCCATTTCTGAGCACTAAAACGTCCACATACGCAGAAAACGCGAGAGAAGGTAGAAACGTAGCGCTATGACGAGGCCCGTCACATTAGCGAATTCTGCTGGACGTTAAACTGGCCCCGTAATTATTGCCATAAACAATAATGTTGTTGTTTGGAAACCATTTTCAGTCAACCTATTGATAATGACCATGCAACTTTGCTCTCTCAAAGATCAATAAACTTCAACTCTTAACACTGGGAGATGTTTTAAACTTCCAAAATAAATAAACAAAACAACCAAACGCAATGAATAAATTAAAAATAAAAACCACACACACATACACACACCAGAAACCAGAAACAAAATGGATTACGTGAAGAAAACAGCAGATTTTAATTTATGACGTGATTAATTGATTTACAGATTGTTGAGACAGGCTTATGCATAGCAAATAAATATATAATACAGATTGGAATAAGTGGTATTTTTCTTACCTTATGTAGCATGATAGCTACAAAAACAATGAGCTGAACGCTGGTCTGAGACGTTGAGGCAGCAGCTCCTAACGCCACTCCGTCAGCTGGAAACAAGCATCAACAACAGCATCCGAGGCCATTTAGTCGATTCAGAGCATCAAAACTAAAACTTCAGAAGTGGAAATTGCAAACAAATAAATTGTGCTTTGATCCACTAGATTACAGCTGCAAGATTACTGCGAAGCTTACAGTAAAGCTTCCCTTTATTAGCCTACGGGAAGCTAATAAGTAGTTCATGGATGGGTTAGCTCATCTTCAAGCACTTGATGAATCAGTAATAGCTGCTTATTATGCATTAATTAAGGGTGAGAAGAAGACAGAATCTACTGGTGTTTTGCCAAGTCGTTTTTTTTAATCAAGAGTTTTTCTACTAAACAACCTGTAAGCACAGCAAGCATTTGTAATATTGTACCAAATGGTCTTCATTCTGAATTAATGCATAATAAACAATTGATAATGATTTGTAAAGTGTTTATAACTGGATAAGATGAAAATAAACTATTTATTAGTCGTCTATAAGGGGAGTCTTATGATAAAGTGGTCCACTTCGGTACTATGTGCGTTTTTTGAACATCTGCATCTTTGATAGAAGATGAACCGACGACTTACCTGCAGCATGGACTACAAGTCCCAGAGTAGTGGTGATTTTCGAGCTGTTGACTCTTGCCGACTCCGGATCTGAGATGGGCGACAAACAAATATCTGCTTTTAGAAGACAAACTGGCACCGGCGATCGCTTCTGGACGTTTTCGCCAGCTGAAGTGGCTAACGAAACGCCCGCCGCTTTTTGTCGCCTCGCTGACTGACCTTCGGCGTTGTGAACGTGAGAGCTGCCTATCTGGTCCACCAGCAGCATGAAGACGAAGCCCAGCACCAGGGAGACGCCGATGCAGGCGTGCAGCTGCTCGTGGCCGTGCTCGTGTTTCCCCGTGGCGTCCAGAGCCGCCCCCGCGTCCACTTTGGCCTCGGAGACTTCGGCCGCCCCGGCCCGGCTGTGGCTGTGGTGAGCGCCTGCAGGAAGGAGACGTGGACTGACCCGTAAACGGCAAATGTACACAAGCAGCGGGATTAAAACTGCGCTGTTTCAATAAGTACTTCTAAAAATTAAATATTAAAGGCCTTTTCGCATTGATCTGTCCGTCCTTGCAATTATCATCAAAGATAATCACATTATTTTTGAGTTTGTTCCTTACTTTTTTTTTTTATTATTTTTTTGGGAAATCAAAATCACAAATTTTGTGGTACCAAACTAGAAACATCTGCAAGGAAATTTGCTGTATTTGCGATCATGTACTATGTTAACTTAGCAAGTAAAAGCAACAAACACTGCCACCTGCAGCCTCTTGAACCCGATGTTTCTGACAATTTCTGAGGAAAATTATTTAACAGCACAAAAAGAAAAAAAAGAAAACAAAAAAAGGGATCAGCGTGATATGCGTCATTAGTTTTTGGTTTTTATCTGATCACAAGAGTGTCCTGCAAATATCCCTCTACAAGGGAAGTGGAAACTTCAACAGTAATCTTTTTATACTTTATCATTTCTCATAAACCTTTCTTCATTTTAAAATCTTCCCAACTTTATCCCTGATATGCTTCTCATTTTTTATGATGTTGTTGGTTCAAACACTGAGAATAAGCCGGAGAAGACGCATTTACTGGGTAGGTGATGTGGACCAACAGGATTGTGCTTCCGAGTAAAAGGAAAGCTGGGTAAAAACTCACACCACACTTTTCAGACATATTTTTATGCGTCATTTTCCTTCCACTTTGTGCTGCTTTGCCCATTAACATACAGTGAACGATGTGCTATCGTTACATCCACCTCGAAATCATTCGAGGTGGATGAAGACATTGCAAATCAAAGTTTTAATGAAATAAATAATAATAAAATTTCTAAACTGAGGCCGAGTCAGTTTAGTTGCATTAAAAATCCAACAAATTTATGATATTGGAGACTTCTAGAGTCTCTGCAAACTTAACGGTCAGCGCTGAAAATAATTTACAAGCCGACTCAAAGTCGGTTCTTGCACGAACACGTGTGATGGGAACCAAACAGGAACCAAACAGGAAGCACAGAAGCCACTGAGTTGGTCTTTCAGTCTCTCTACCTTCAAGGATCTCTTCATAAAGTGCGTGGACCCCCTCGGGAATGATGACAGCGAGCGCTGTTCCACAAAGCAGCCCTGCTCCCAGCACGGTGATCAGCTTCAGTTTCTCCTGAGGAGAAAAACACGCACACACACACACAGTCACGAACAGAACCTCAGCACAAGACAAACACTATTCATCCAGTTGTTATGAAGAGTTTCTGATGGGGGGGGGGGGGGGGGGGGGGGGGGGGTTGATCAATACTTTTGGAGCAGAACTTTCCCATTACAGCTGTCGTTGTTGTATTGTTCGAGACTTACCTCCGAGAAGTTGACAGCAAGAGGTATCGTTCCGGCCACGTAACATCCCACCAACATCGCAAGAGACAGCAGGCTGATCGAGCTAAAGTCGTCCATGGCTGCACTTTTCCTTTTTCAGCTAGCCTACTGCTAAACCATCAAAGTTCAACTTTTAGCGCAGAACCTGAAGCTTTCGCGGTTCACCACCATGCCCTGGGCGCAGCAGCTCCTCAAGACGGGTTGATAATTTAACAGGAGTCCACGAATAATGGTCTGTCGGACTCCAAAACAAACACAACTAGAAGAAACACTGCAGCCTCTTTGGCCTCAATAGCGACGCTAATGCTAACTAGCTTCAGTTAACGGGCTTGACAAACAAAAACAAAAAAAACTGGAGTGCTACCACGTCAGTCCTCCATTGCGCTGCTACAAGACGTATCTTTTCCAGTTTGGGTGCCTGGTCAAAGAATATACTGCGACTTCTCGAGGTGTTTAGCAGGAATCAACAACAACAAAAAAAGAAATGCTAACAGAACATCCGCTTGTTTAAGTGCCTGCCAAGTACTTCCGGGTCACAAATCGACCGAGGAGGTTGCCACGTACCTGCGAGACTCGCTGGAGGAAGGAGGAAATTTAAAGCGATGGATTTATTTAAAATGTTTCTTTTTTATGGTACCTTTATGTTTTTGAAAAAAATTACAAATAACGCAAACGCTTTAAAAATGTTATTCGATTAACATATTCATAGTTAATTTATTATTGACTTAATAAATAATTAAGTTTATTATTAGTAATAAACTTAATAAATTGTTCATTATTAATAATAAATTGAATACAATTTATTATTAAAATTTAGTTTAATAACTTTAATAATTACACTAATTATTAAACTTAATAAAGTTAATAATTAACTTATTAATAACTTAATAAAATAAGCTAATTAATTATTAATGAATTTTACTATGAGAAATGTTTTATTTTTAATTCATTTTTTAAAAATGTGTGAATTCGTAAGTTGTGGTCAATAGTTCACCTATACTCATGAGTGTGAATGTCTTTGGAGCTTTAAATAGTTTAGTTTAAAACAGCACATTTTAAACTAGAGCTTTAATGCCAAAAATCAGGCATTAAATTAGAATTTATTTAGAATTGTCTCTAATGCTACCCCACTTTGGATACATTTCCATTGTCAGAAGAATTATACTGCTGACAGGATAATTCTGGGTATTTTCAGGCAGAATTGGTAGAATTCAATACATCAGAGCTTTTCAAGAAACGCATTGACATCCTAATTTATCTCAATCTCAACCTACTGGAAGAGGCTAAAAAGCCAGGACTGTTCCAGAAATTCAACATTTTGAGGGTAAGAAGATGTATGATTTCTCAACAATTTGCAATTATCTAAATATTAGATTGTATTTAAGCTTGTATGTATAATGATACTCTTGTTTTTGTGATTCAAAGAAGCTGCTGTGTGATCCTCAAAGCCTTAAAAAAAAAAAAAAAAAAAAAAAGAACAATTCAAGGACTTTATTGAAAGTCCAAAATAACAGAACGCCTGCGAAAACTGGATTGAAATCCAACTGGAACTGGGTCAGATTTTGGATAAATAGTGTTTTTTTGTGAAATCAATACATATATGAAGGTTTACATGTGCTGAAAAACAAGTTCAACTGACCATAAAACATCAAAATTGGCCAAAAATATTATTCTAGAAATGTCAGGTTTTCATTCTTATTCAGCCCATGAAGCACAAGACGACAGATGCAGTCAAACTGACCTCCGTTTCCATTGGGTGGAAAAGATGGCCAACTTTTAGGGACAAAAACGAGACCAAAAACCAACTCCAAACATTGAAACTTTTGTTTTTATTTTTTTTTTTTAAAAAGCACGTTTATTAGTTCACCTGTCAGGGCAGAGCTTTCACAGAACACTAGCAAATCAAAGCAGTATGTACAATGTTCAACAACCTGGAGAGCAGGCAGTGAAATGCAACTGCCTTTATCTCTAACAGTGCCACAAAAAAAAAAAAAAGAAAAGAAAAAACTAAACAAAAACAATAAAATCAAAGTTTTACCATGCTTGAGGTTTGTGCAAACTCTCTGCTCACAAACTGGAACCTTATCAAACAGACACATACACTCACACAGACACACATACATACAAGGTAGCAGCTCCTTGCAGGTGGAATGGAGAGGAGTATGAGCACGTATTTACAGAGGACCGGAGGACAAACTGTAGCTAGCCGCAGTGAAAGCTCGGGGGTTTCATAGTTTTTTTACTTCACCAGTCCAATCTTCTTGGCTTCTGTTTCATAAATGAGCAACCTCCACATTTTTACTATGAAGACTTCTGCTTCTTCATCGAGAACCTGAAACGAAAACTTGAAGAGTTACCCAAACAGAACCGACAGTTCTGCCAAGACACATTTCGAGGTTTCTCCCAACATTTAGGAATCTTAAAGAGCTCACACAGTAGGAAGGATTTGTTTCGAGTGAGACTTCTAAATTGGGCGGTATTTTAAAAGGCTAAGTTGCACCACTTTGTTGGCATGTAAATCAATATCAGCTGTCAAGATGTGATATTTTTCAGAAGTGTTGGGCGACATGAACTGAAAAAGTTATCGCGATATTTTGTGTTACTCTTGCGGAAACGATAAAAGTGACGACATAGGTATTTTTTTTATGTAGCTGTATGAATGCATAACACAGCAGTCACAGCCAAACTTTTGAGAAACATTTGTCATATATGACTTTTGAATGGCACCGGTCGCGTAAATGAGTGCGACCTGTTTCACTAAACTGCACACGGGAAAATCACGATAAATCACAATACATGATAAACGATGCATTAAATACCCACCTCTATTTTTGATTGGTGCCACTTTTATTCTCTTTAAAAAGCTAGCTGTTTCATTGCTCCTTTTTTAGGTCTTGATGAATTTGAGAACCAAAAGTTCACTTTAAAATCCTGATTTAAATAAATAACAGTGTGGTTGAAAGAAACATTTTAAAGAGCAGCTCAGCCAGGAACATAAAAATAAAACCCTCCAAATATTGATGTCTAAAATGATGAAATTCACTTTTTATACTCAACATAATCAACTCTTCCTACTTTATGAAATGCCTTTGTAATGACGAAATGTTAGAAAAATTATCTTAGTTCATTTACTTTTATTTGAATGGTTATGTTTTCATATTATTCTGTGTGTTATTTTCTTGACTCCTTTCTTTTATAATATAATCTTGACTGTCTTTTAGGTTTTCTCTTAAGGGTTTAGAGATGTTTCACACACTCCTGTATTACGAGCTGCGTTGATCTTTATCTGTATCCTGAGAGTGGTCACCCTTGTGTTTTAACAAAAGGGTGTCAACGGAAGATTTCCAGAACATCCTGTAGGATAGTTTGTTGGTCAATTGTTTGTAATTCCTTGCATGATTGTGTGAAAAAGCCCAGCCCTTTGTTTGTTAACATAATAAAAGGCAGTTGGGGACGGAGAGCCGGCAGGAGTTGAGCCCAGACGGTGTTTGGCAGCGGTTCTCCGCGTCGGGCTCTTCTCCCCTCTTCTGCAGAAAACTAATTTGTGTCTTTGGTTGATTCTTGCAGGTTGGGGAACAAAATAAACCTAACAGGTACTTGAAGTGTACTGTATCAATTCATTTTCTTATGAATTGAGTACAGAAGTAGATAAATCTCACAAATATTTTAATTAATTGCATATTATTTTCTAAAAACCTTGCAGGACAGCCAGTTTCCTTTTAAACTGCTACTGATCCATGTTTGGACCATCTGGCTCTTATGAAATATGACAGATTATGATCCCTGGCCAAACCCCTATAGCTCTAAGTGACCTTCTGCTGGCGTATTTAATTTATTCGTAGTATTAAAAGCCAGTTTTTCAAATGGATAACTATGAGCGGACTGTACAGTCGGTAGAAAATGTCTCGCAGCAGATGACTCCAATAACTAAAACTGCAGGCAAAAAAAGTGAAATGTCCTGCATCAATCACTGAAAGGGATATGGATTTTTTTTTTCTTTTTCATACATTTTTGTAGATAATTATTAATCTAACTTGCAACCCTCCTGTTGTCCTCATTTTCTGTAAACACCCTGTGTCCTCCGGGTCAAAATGACCCGTCTTCACTAAACCCCCAATATAAGCAGCTTAATTGAATTTTAAACACCAAATTTCATCTTGTATATTGTGATTCACCACAAAATGTGTGAAAACTGCAGGTTTCCCTCTCCACTTGAATTTCTATAGCTTGAGAAAAGGGAAAAATGTTCAAAAAGGAGTTTTGAATGCATTTTCATTCATCTCAGTGACTCATGTTCTTTTACTTTTCTCCAGTGAACAACTTCAGAGAATGTACGATACAAAAATATGAAAAATAACATAACCCATTCAACTAATTCGCACATGTGGGGCAGTATGCAAGTGAACAGCCTCTGCAGATATATTTCTTACACCTGCAGCACACGGTCTGTGTTTTACAGTCCCTCTTTTGAGGGCAGAACTGACATCTCTTCCTCTTACTTGGCGTAGCTGGGGAAGTGGCTGTGGTAGATGGATTCTCAGGTTTATCAGGAGCTGTGCTAGATGGATCCCGAGGTTGATCAGGAGCTGCTGCACTCTGAACAGTTTTCACAACTGCTGCTGAGCCTTCTGCGCGGGGGACATGCTTCCTTCTTTCAATGAGTGGAGTTACAAGTGCCTTTCCTAGCTGCTCCAGGAACACCCTCCTCTTGTTGTGGTTATGAGACATCCAGGTTGGGTTGATCTCTCTCCAAATCACAAAGGCATTGTAGGAGGACACATCAATGATGTTGTGGAAGATGACCAGGGGCCAGCGGGCAGTCATTCTTCTGCAGCTATATGCTCCAATCACCTTATCCAGGTTGTCCACGCCTCCTTTGTTGCAGTTGTAATCCAGGATGATGACTGGCTTCTTCTTCTCATGATCACCAATGTCGCCGTCTTTGTGCAGTGTGCTCATAAGAACTACATTCTTGTTTTTCTTTGGGAGGTAGGAAACTAGAGTGGTGGTGGGCGTGAAGGCAAACTTCGAGGAGAAGACCTCTCTCTCCTTTGACGCAAGCAGTGCAGGTGGGAGCTCAGGCTTGTTCTTTCGAACCGTACCAACCATGGTGATCTTCCTCTTCAGGAGCTGCTGTCCGAGTTCATAAGAGGTGAAGAAATTGTCACATGTCACGTTGTGACCCCTCAGTCCCTCTGTCACATCAAGCACAACTCGCATCCCCTGGTTCTTCTCTGGGCATCCACTGGTTGACTTCCCAGTATAGATTTGCATTTTCCAAGCATAGCTTGATCTGGCATCGCAAGCCACCCATGACTTGATCCCATATTTTGCTGGCTTGCTGGGCATATACTGCCGGAAAGGGCAATGACCTTTGGACAAAAGACAGTAGCATCAGAGATTAGTATCAGTGTCACAGAAAACAGTCAAAGAAATCAATAGTGAAAAATCACTTTTATTACAAATATGAAAACAAAATTACCTCTAAATGGAACCAGTTGCTCATCCACTGTTACGTCAGGCCCTGGGTTGTAGAGGTAGGGCAACCGCTCCACCCACTTGTCCCACACCTCTCTTATGGGTGCAAGTTTGTCTGTCAGACGTCTTGCTGCTCTTGATTTACGGTCATCAAATTGTATCAGTCTTGAGTAGGTGTGAAAAAGTTTGAGTGGCATTGTGGCTCGGAAAATTGGCCTTCCATTCTCTGCATGCCATAGGCTAGCTGCAGCCTCACCTCGGGACCTGTACACACCTGCTAGGATTAGCAGCCCTAAATAGGCCTGGAGGTCAATCCCATTGATGTTTTTCCAGCCGTTTCCATATTTGCGAAAACCCTCCAGATTTGTCATCTTCACGATTATGTTTTCTATTGCTGGTGTGATAAACAGGTAGAATGTAGAAATGATATCATGGGCATGAGAAACGGCATACCTTGTGGGTCCTGGGGTCATCTTTATAAAGTTTCGTACTGCATGCCTGACGTGATGGTGATACGCCACTGAAGACCATGTTATTTGGCCATTTTTTGAAAGGAAAGTCTCACTTTCAGCTTCAGGGTTTTCTTCTTCTTCTGAAGATGATTCATCATGCTCTGGGTTGTATTCCTCTCCATCTTCTTCGTCGGATACATCCTCTCCTTCCTCTTCTGAATCAGAGTTGTCTTGCTGGACATGTGAGAAAATCATTTCTAAAGCCTCTTCAGTGTTATAAGGCACAGTCATGGCTTCAGCACAGACACAATTCCGGGTCCTGTTATGCAGGACCTTTATAACCTCTGGAAATAACAGGTGGTCTTCTGAAGTCTGCGAGAACGCCACCTGATTTGCCTTGTTTACTTCTGCTACTGATTGACCTGAGACCCAACGAAAACTTTGTAACATTCTGTGGTTTGTAAATGACTCTGTGACCTTCATTTCAACTCTATTTGCCTCACGGGTCATTTTGACCCAAAGACCATCTTTGTGCCTTTCTTTGTATAGCTTACATGGAAATGTGGGAAAAAAAGCAAAATTTAACTTTTCCTATTGTTTTGGCCGATCTAGGAAAAGTCTTAAAATCTCAAGTTAAAAAAATAACATTTAGTGGATTTTGTGGGGGGTTTTAACACAGTGACGGGTCATTTTGACCCGAGGACAACAGGAGGGGTATATGTGGGTTTTTTTTTTCTTATACATTTGTTTTTGTCCCAAAAAATTTCTATATTTTCTATATTCTATATTTTTCTGGGAAATTGAGACAATATTGAAACATTTCAACATACCATAGCCACATCATCAAGGATCCCCTGGGGAGTGCTGTGTGCCATTATCTGGACGTAAAATGGAAAAACAAATGAAGTAAAGAACCATTCCATATATATATATACTTATTGCTGGTGTGATAAAGATATAAACTTATCTTCTAAAGGAAGAAAACTGATAATGGAGTCTGTAAAAACATTAGTTGTTCACAGTCATTTCAGTGAATAAATACAAACCTTAGAACAGACAAAATCAACCAGGGTGGGCTCCTCCTCCCCTATGTATTCAATGATCTTCTTATTAATCCACGGTCTAATCCGCCGATCCATCAGAGCCTAGAAAACACACGTGAATAATATCCCAGAACTTAATAAACTGTAATACTTATGTATATCTTTTTTTTTTTTTGTTAAATACACTATTATTCTTACCGAATCGACCATAGCCCAATCCAGCGGGTAAGAGAAAAGCTCCGGCCTGGCGGTGGGGATCTTCTCGATAAGGCTCTTGATGTGCTTCCGCTTCTCCTCTGTGTTGATGCTGCCGCCCTTGGCGGCGGAAATGTCTGCCCCGTCGAGTCCCAGACTCTTGTCGTCGTCGCCGTAGTCCAGGGGAACCAGCTTCCTTTTGCGGGGCTGCTCGTCCGCTTCCTCGTCGTCGAACTTGTTGAAGACGCTGTCCACCGCCGCCAGCTTCTTTCTCTTGACAGCATTGAGCTGACTGGGGCTGTTGGTCGCGCCTGCAGGAGGAAAAGGAATAACTGGATTTATTCTGTCTGAACGCTGCAAGAACAGGCACCTTGCGTTTCCAGCAGAGTTTAGCGGCTTATGTTTAAGACTTTTTAATGCCACATGAAATTCAATTTAAGACCAAAAAAACTATCACTTTTGGTCACTGTATGTATGCATTAATTTATTTCAATCTTTATTAAAAGTAACGCAATCCTGGTCCATAATAGGGATAAAAATGACAATCTAGAAATCACAAAGATGCTAATAACTGGAAGCATTATTTTATGCACAGAATGTTTCTGGAATTGTGGGTTGGAAAACACAAACATTGTCCGGCTGGTGAGAAATTGGCATTTACCCAAAACAGACACAGAAGAGCGAGCGACCTATCAAAGGCTTTAGCAGCTAGTTAGCAGTAGCCTCAATCATCTCGAGTCTCAGAACACAATGAAGATGTCTGCATGCGACTCAAACGTTTTCCAGAAAAATTCCATAAGAAGAACAAAAAAAAAACAATTTTAAGACCTTTTTATGACTTGTCACACAACAGAAATGTAGAAAACAAAGTCTCATATTTCATGTAAAAGTTTTACGCTTTTTTGATCTAAATGGCATCAAATGGGTTATGTCAAGAGAAGTGGAGTTTTGATGACAGTTAGCAACTTATGTGACTGAGTGGCAAAGACCAACGTTGGTAACTGGCAATAAATTTACACTTACCAATGACAGGCGCAGAAAAGCTAACGAGCTAGCTAGCAAGGGTATATTAGCAGCTAGTTAGCGGAGCCTCAACTGAGTCACAAAATGGGACGAAGATGTCAGTACTCAAACTTTTGCCAGCAGCAAAAGTTCCACGATAAGAAAAAAAAAAAAAAACTACACATCCAAAACTAACAGTCCAGCCAGAACAACACTTAAGACCTGTGATCTTTAAATGTAAATTGAAGACATTTTAAGGCCTTCATTTCGAGACATGTGAATTGAAGACTTTTTAAGGCTGCGCGGAGACTCCGTTACAGTCTGCTTTTGCACTCACCCAGCTTGAGGCTGAGGCCGATCTTGGGCCGATGTTCCTCTAAAGGCTGGAGGTCGGGGGTGTTCTCTCCTGGAATGATTATGCCGCAGGGGGAATCGTTCCCAGGAGTGTTCGGAGTCGCATTCCCACTAGCAGAAGAAACTGATGGGGCAATGGTGATTGGTCTCATTACGGGCTTGAGTTGGGTCTTGGCCTCTAGTGAGTCTTCGCCGTCGCGGAAGTCGTCCTCGTGCCTTTCGTTGACGTTAGCGCCATTGTTGTCGTCATCCTCGTCTGAATCCTGCCGGGGGGGTTGGGACTTTGGCTCCACGGGCCTCTCAGAGGCTCTCTTCTCCCGCTCCCGCTCTCGCTCTCGCTCCCGTTCGTGGTGGCGGTCGCGTTCGTGATGGCGGTCGCGTTCGTGATGGCGGTCGTGATGGCGGTCGCGTTCGCGAACCTGCTCCGGTTCGCGCTCGCGGTGAGTTTTCTCCTGGCTTACTTCCTCCTCTTGCTCCAGGTTCAGAGGAGGCTGTCGCCTGCGCTCGGCTTCCTCCTCCATCTGCAGAAATGCATAGTGGAGACATTCAAAGTGGGTTTTTTCCAGATCGAGTTTCGAGTCTTTGAGTAGCAAGTCAAAATTAAGCTTCAAGTCTTTTATGCCAAGTCAAGAGTAAAATCTTCCATCAACAACAATTTAAGTCTCCAGACTCTGAGAGGGAAGTCCAAGTCAGGTCTAATCGGGACTGAAGAACATTTTCTTATCCTGTTTGGCATTTAATCTACATTGCTAAATAAATTACAAACCAGTGTGGCACAAAGTAGCAAATGAATGACGGCAGATATCACGTTTTGAAATGAATGGGACACAAAGGACTGTTACTTTGTAAAACTTAAAATTGTTGTCATCAGATTTAGGAGAAAAATAGAGGAAACTATGTGTTAATGAATCGTTTCAGAGGACTTACCCTCTGCAGCTCTGCATCAGGGTCAGGGTGACCCTCAGCAAGCAGCCTTTGTCTGATCTCTTCCAGCTCCTCCTTTTCCCTCTTTCGATCTCGCTCGTCCATTTCCATTTCCTTTTCGCGGTCACGCAGTCGCTTTTGCAAAGCGCTGCCCCTGAGGATGAGAAAAACAAATAGGTAGGCCATCGTTTGTTGCTCTGTTTCTGACAGCAGAACAGAAACTCGGCATCTCAAAGTGCGAGTTGAGAAGATCAACCTGTAGTACTTGGGATCGTCCCTGTCGTCGTCATAATCCTCGAGGAACTCCTTCAGTCTTTTGGCTTCTTTCATCTGGTTTTCGAGATGCCACAGAGCAAAAATAAAAGCATACGCATGAAACCACAAATAAGCTGACCAAAAAAACCCCAAAACACTTTATTTTTAGTGCATGATGTGTACCATTTCACGCCGCCTCTCGTCCTCCCTCTCATTTTCCTTGTTGTACTCGCGAGCCTTCTTCCTCTCCCGGATCTCCCAGTTTTTGAGCCGCTTCACGAGAAAAAACAAAAAGCACACAATTAACGCGTCCTCCTGCGAGTAATCATTTGCATGCAACACAAAAAGAGAGAAGTCGCATTCGTACTTCTTGGTAAGCAGCCTCTTTGTCTCTCAGCCTCCTCTCGAGTCTCCGCCGCTCGTAAACGTCTTCCTCGTCTTCGTCACGGTCTCGTTTTTTATCTTCTCTGTTTCTCTCCCTGCAAAGGCGATTTCAGAAGATCATCAGCTCAGGGCATAACTATGAAGTCACAGATGTTTAGATCAGCAAAATTAGCAAAAAACATTGACTTGTTTTGCTTCTCCGAGACAGGCTCCTCGTTGCCGCGGCGCCCAGTATTAAACTCCTGACTCCTCAAATGAGGCACTCAGGCAGATTTTTCTGTTTATGGCTTCTTGCTGCACAAACACGATGCCAATGAAACGTTAACATGCAGTCTTAATAAGCTCTAGTAATTGAATCTGAAGCATTTATTACTGAATTTGAACTACTCCTTCTCCTGGGTGGAGCATCATTAACTTTTAAGAGTAAATTAAGAAAAGAAATAGCAATTAAATAATCAAACTTAATGGGTTAAACAATAGACCCTGAAGAAAATATTTATATAAACAGCCATTAATATTTGGTTTAATGTCATTTAGCAACTTTGTGTAGCGATCCACCAGCTTCAGCCATAATCCTGGGTGATTTCTTGACCTCTTGTCTCGGCAGAGTTGTGTATATTCCAATAAATCTGACGCCAAAATGAGCTGGAACTTTGCGGTACGGTTCACACATTTCCAATGGGTCGAGTTTACACCTGCTTTGTCCGTTAAAGCCCAATTCTGATGAGTGTTTGGGATTATCTCCCTGTAGGAACATCCAACCGTTTTCAAGTTTCAACCATCGGATCCAAGATTCACAAAACGTTCAGCAGCTAACTGCTTGAAACTCGCACTCAACTTGATGTTTCACACTGCGACACCATGAGCTACCAGATTGTGAATGGGTTGATGTTTAATCAATTTCAGCCGTTCAATAGTGTGGTTTTTACTCCTACAATTCTCACACTGTGGAAGCGTCAACTGGACTGACCTCGACCTGCTGCGCGCTTCGCTGACGTCTCGACTCCTCTCGCGCTCTTTCGTCCGCTCCCGTTCTCGTTCCCGCTCCTTGTCCCGTTCCCGCTCTCTCTCCCTCTCCTTTTCCTTCTCTCGGTCGCGCCGCTCCCTCTCGCGCTCGCGCTCCTTGTCCCTCTCTTTCCGCTCCTTCTCGAGCTCCAGTCGTTCCTTGTCTTTCTTCCCTTTTTCCTCTTCCAGTTTCTGCAACAGCCCGACAGGAGAAAGAAAAAAGAAAAAGAGGAGCATTTGTCAAAGGACGTTAAAGATCAGAAAAGTTATTGCACTGACACACACACAAAAATCCCACACACAATCACACAATCATGCTGGAAAAAAGCAGTTCAAACTGCCTGTTTTGGGGATGTTGACATCCTACCAGCACTGACAGCCTTGGACAAGATGGCCGCTCCGACTCAAGTCAGGAAGTCTTCCAAGCCTTGTAATGTAATGTAATGCAATTTTCTTTACATACCACATTTTCAGCAGCAAAGCAATTCAAAGTGCTTTACATAAATTAAAAGAAAATACAAACAAAATAACAAACCAAAGGAAAGAGCAAAAGAAGAAAAAGCTAATAATGTTGACCCAAAGTATATAAACTAATTGTCTAACCGTATTTGTAGTTTCCACCAGAAGGAGCGATCCAGCGCTGCGGCAGGTTTGACCGACTTAAATCTAAGCCTGCAACTGACGATTCTTCTAGTTATCGATCAATATATCGATCATTCCGATAATTAATCGGATAAAAAAACGCTTTATGCCTTCTGCAGATTTTTCATTCCAGTCTTTCTTTGAACAATATAGGAAACACATTAAAGATGCAAATAGCCCAAATCCTTCATCAAATAAGGAAGTGAAACATTTCATTGCCTGTAAGTGTATGTGCGAGCATTTGTAGCAAAGGACAGATCTGCAGTAAAAATAATTCTTTCTACAACAACACATGAAGACCTTTCTGTTCAACTTAACATTAATACAATGAAGAGCTAATTTTTTTTTTTTTTTTTTTTTACAGAATTTGAATTGCGTGAAGCAAAAACTGGAACTTGAGGAATTGTGGGTAGAACACATTTACAGACAAAAAAAAAAATGTTTTATTTTTATTGCAAAATATATATAGTCTTATAAGCAATTAATCTTTCTAATCCACTTAATATCAATAAGCCATAGGGTTAATTTGTTGATTATTTTTTGAAATAACCAATTAATAATTAGATAGCAAAATGTGCTTAATAGGAGATTTAAAAAAAAAATGTTTACATAATTTGAACTGGATGTACCTAAATCTGACACAATAATAATTTTTTTATTATTATTATTTCTAAAATACTAAATGTACATGTATTTTAAACAGTTTTGACTCAATTACAATGTTCTTTCCAAAAACTGTATTTATTTTAATTACCTTTTCCAATTAACTATTAACTGATTACTAAATTAGTTGACAATTATCTCAATAATCGATTCGTCACGATTTATCGGTTTAATCGTTTCAGCCCCGTTTACGTCTCAGGTCAGGTTAAACTCGGGTAAAAACCATCCACTGGACTCTATTACCCCATGATTCTGTAGACGAAGGCCCCTGGGGAACCACGTTCAGCCCAACATTTTTCCTCTGTCTGTGTGATAAACTGCTTTGTGTTAGTCTTATTACATAAAACCCCAATAAAAAGCAAGTCGGAGACCGACATTAAAAAGCTCAAGCAGCATGAACGCTTTCACAAGGCAGAGTACGTAACAGGGCAGTGAGCAGAGGATGTCTGCGATTATGCTCTGATGTAATGAGAGGCTATTTCAATAACAACTCGGCTGTGGGCTAAAAACATATTGGTCAAATTCATATCCGCCTACTTTTCCCCCCCCCCCCAAATCAATGTGCGGTCATAGCAAGTTTCCCCCCAGAAAACTTGCTATTTTTTTTTTTTTTTTGCATGTTGAAAAACATACAAAAAAAATAAAAAATAAAAAAATACATGATTGTCGTTGGTTTTATCAGACAAACAGCAAAAAGAAGGATAAACACTAATACTTAGGACAATCTGCTTTGTGTTATTGAGGAAGGAGATCTGATCCTAAATGGGCTTTTTGCCTCCAGAGCTTTTAGTCAGAGAAGCTGCCAAGTCAGCTTTGAACGCGAAGCATACTTAACGTCGCGGCTACGTAATGGACCGTTCTGACGTTACCTAAGGGTGCCAAGTGGATTAATGTAAGTCACGGCTTAACATGGCAAACGGCCCAGTTTTAAATAAATTACATAATCAGCACCAAAGTATTCCTTTTTCTGTCATGATTGTGTGAGATACAGGAGAGCATGAGTAAGAGATATCTGCTTCGCTGCAGTGCAGAGGACAGGCTTATTTTAGGACTACTATTTTTTTCTCCCAAATTTACATAATCAGTATAGATGCAGTCTTCTGGGATTTGAAAAAAATCCTCACTTGCCGATTATAATTTTGGCCAATGCTGATTTTTATTTTTTTTTTTTGTCTAATAAGTTGCTAAATATGGCGACAAAGTTGCTAAGTTGGCAACAGCTGGGGTGACGATTATAAACCGCAGACACGTAGACATGACCTTCTGGGCAGTGGTCAAAATTTATTTTATTTTTTTAACCATTTAACCAGGGAGATGAAATCAGTTTCACATGTCTGCATCATCCAATTGCCAAAAATGAAAGAACTCAGGTCCAATTTATCGGCGCTTCCCTAATAGTCGTACTTACATTTTGCACAAATGATCAAAGGCCTTTGCACGAAACAAGACGTAAACTCTTGCTTCTCGCTAAAATCAAACACAATGGCATTTTGTTCTGGAGCTATAGTTTTGCAGCTTGCAGGAGACACCCTATGGATTCAGCACGTCTTTCCACCTACGCACACTGCAAGCCACATATGCAGGGTTTCCCCCCAGAAAACTTGCTGAGACCGGTGGTTCGGGTGTCATTCGTTCAGCGACCCGTCGGGTTTTTGGGTACAAAAATGGTAAAGGTTGATAGGAAATTTTAAAATATCACTTGATAGTTATGCGTCATTGAAAGATTGGTAGATTAATACCTGATCATCAACTATAAAGTCTAAAAAAAATTTTTTTAAAAATGCAAACAATTTAAAAAGACTTAAATAAATAAGCAATGCTAAGCCTGGCGGGGGCTCAAGCAAAGCCTGGTGGCCTGCCAGGCTCATAATACACTGGGGGAAATCCTGATATGGGAGCAAAAGCAAGTCAATCAAGAAGTCAGAATATTCAAAATAGCTGCTCCTTTAAATTCATTGTTTGACACCAGAAAAATTAGGGAAGCCATCTTACCTGAAGGTTGACTTCCTGTGCCTCTAAGGTCTCACCAATCCAGTTTAAAAAAATAGCAAGTCCGGCAGATCCAGAGTTCAAATTCAGATTTTATAAAAGTTTATGATAATTTTCTGAAAGAAGTGTTTGACATTTGGATCTGACAGGTAATAAAAAGTAGACATGAGAAGAGTACAAGAAGAAAAATGTATTTGCTGCATTGTCTATCACTTGTATGTTTATGTCATACATAGACCAACACAATGCTACTTAACACAAACGACCTTCATGATTTGATATTGTTAATGAGTCAACTGATGCAAATGACACAGAAGATAAAAGCCAGGATGTCTGCGTTGGGTCAGGACAGACATCCTCATCTGAACTGTATTTAAGGTCATATCAATGCGTCCACTGGGTCTGCTTTTAAACATCAGCTTTAATGTGCTATTCTGCAGGCCGGTCTTTTGAAAATCAATGTGAGTGTCTGAAACTGGTTTGACCTCCTGTTTGGATGAAATTTCTTCTTTTTTGTTTTTTGAAGCCACCATAAGCTTTATAGATATATAATTGGTGCATTTCTAGAGATGCACCAATCAAAGACCAAGAGTCTTTGTGGCCGATTTGGAGTTTTTGTAGAGGACTGACCTGTTGATTCGCATTTCTCAATAAGAACGCAAAACAAAAAGAACCCTGCTATAATCAACATTTTAATAGCAAAAATTATTCCTAAAAAAACACCTCTTGATTATTGTTTTATAAACCGAATTGAATTGAAATGCATGTCATTGTCTTTGAATCGGTCTATTAGATTGAATTGAACAGACTCACTATTTTTATGTATAGATTGGATCTTATTGTCTTGCAAAGTGCCTTTGACATTACATCCATTGCGAATGTATATGAACTGAAATAAATAAATTGCGGGATGTATTAAATATACATATTTTCTCCTTCTTAACTTTGACAGCATCTCGACGCAGAGCGACAACGAAAGCGTAAAAGAGAGAAAAAGAAATGCAGCGTACCTTATGTGTCTTCAGACCACAGAGTGCTGTGGAGAGGCGCTCCCTGCTTTAACGATGCTCTTAGCTGCAGTTTAAAAGGCTGCAGTGGTTAAACTCTGTGTACTCAAACACAGATTCACAGATGTCAGGACGTGCAGAGGTTCACTGAGCTGCTCTCTAGTTTTAAAAGTGACACGGAGCGACACGTATCCAATTCAATAAAACTGCCTCTCACGGCTTAAATGGGAGCAATTTACCCCAACGTTGCTCGAAATGACAAAGACACGGAAATAAATTAAACGAGAGCCAGTTGCCCCTCTGCAAGCCCTCCAGCAGGGGGCGCCCAGTAGGATTAGAAAAGAAAGAGCTGACCTGCGTCCTATCCGCGCAACCTTTTCCAAAGCTGACACAGTGAGATTCATCTTGCTCTAGTCACCAAATGACCTCTACCACATTGGTGGGGTTTAATCAATAGATTAGGTTTATTTGGAATTTAAACATTACATCCATAAGCTAGCATTAGCTTAACAGATTGTTTATTAAGTGTGAATCCACTTCCTGTGGAGGGATTTTGAAGTGCAAACATAAGTTTTCTTCTTATGTGCATAGCAACAGAGGCAGGTTGGTACGTTACCTTGTGTGTGTCTCTGAATTTGCTGATCTCTCTGGATATGAGGTCTCTCTTGTCATCCTCCAACTCCATGGCGTTGATGTCCTTCAAAAAAGGTAAAGACGGATTTGCAAGCAGACCAGGTATGGAAAATTTCATGGCCAAAATAAAAAGTTAATTATCTGACTACCTCCTCCTTCTTCTCTTTGCGCTTTTTGTTGCGCGGCTGACCGTCGGAGTCTTGCGAGGGAGCGTTGAGCTCGCTCGAGTACTCTCGGATGAGGACGTCGATCGCCCCCTTCACAACCTGGTCCCGACGCACAGTTTCTTCATCGAGAACCTCCTCCTCGTCCTGCGCGTCGTTTTTTGACCCGTCTGTGGTTCCCTGGGCGTCGAAGACGGAGAGAAACTTTTTGAAATACTTTCGAAAAAGGATCAAACTCAAAACAGGTGCTGGCTTCGCGTCTGTTACCCCATTGGCGCTCCTCTTCTTTGCCTTCCACTCGTCCAGCTGAGCCTTGGTTTTAGCGTCCACCTTGACCAACAGCTTCTTGTCGCCCAAGAGGAGCTCATGCAGAAGCCTGAGAGCTCGGAGCGTGGACTCAGGCTCCTTATATTCACAGAATCCAAAAGCTTCCAGATGTCAAGAGGCAGAAAGGATTTATCATGTCCAAAATGAGAGAGAAAAAAGAAGTCCGTTATTATTTTTCGATTGGGTAAAATAAAAAAATTGTTTTTCTTATTTTAAAAGCGTCAAAAAAAAAAAAGAAGAGAGAATATAATAAGGACAGCATCAACATGAACATGAGTATATTATTTTAACAGTAATAGGTCTCAGGACTGGGCAGCATAATATATGTTAATGAAGAAGAAATTAAAAGGTAAGGTAATTTTTATATTACCTTGAAGTTTCCCAGAAGCACCTTGGACCCTTTTCCAGCTCAGAACGATACCGCATTTCTGTTTGCATGGAGAACAAAAAATAACGTGTTTTATGTCTCTGATAAAATTGATTTATTTATCCACAACTTTTCCACCGGATGAGCAATCCCAGCCAGCAGCCATCGTGGACATCAATGTCATATTTTTGGACTTTGAGGATGTATTTGAGATCTATTTTTTCCCCCACGGTGGGACGATTATACATAATACAAGCCTTCGATTATTTTTAAAAACTAGAATCTGATGCACAATTTACATTTTTTAGTGGGAAGATTCAAAAGGTGTGAAATTATGCTAAAAGAAATCAAGGCTTAAAATATTTTACTCTATATGTAAAGTATGAATTTCACTTTCTGAAATGAGTGACAAAAAAAAAAAAAAAATTCACATTTTCACCATATTTTAAACTTCTGAGTCGTAATTGTGAACTCCTTGGCCTGTCACGATAACAGATTTTGCTGGGTGATAAATTGTCTCAACAATTATTGTGATAAACGATAATATTGTTTGAAGACCTTTTTACATTGATTTAATGGAAATTACGTAATAATACATGCGATTTCCTGCCAAAGATAGATACACTTTACTTTCAAAAGACACTTAACACTGGGACTGATACACAAAATAAATAAAACAACCAAAACCAAAAATAAAATAGATTCTTAGTCTCCATTAACAATAAATGTACTTGAATAAAAACTAAACAACATAAAGCCAAAGTGGAAATAAATACTGCATTCAACCAAAAGAGTGCAGATTATGAAGTCTGTATAGTATTCAGTAATCATTAGATTTAAATAGAGAAGACATCCGACTGCCTCATGCATTAGTTCAAACTACAGGATTTTTTACCCCGAACGACAATCTTAGAACGTTCTGAGATTGTCACTCGTGTTGTGTGTTACAGTAGATCGTTGTGCCGCTCCGATCTAAATCAAGGATTTGCCCAGACTGGGAGCGTAACGCAGCCTCTTGAATGTGACCAGTAGCCAATCAGAAGGCCCGGATTCTCCTCGTGCTTTCTGAGGGGAAACACAAGGGAATCCCGAACAGCTGACACGGTGCAACCCGAAGTCCAGCAGACATCGGAAACAACATGAATGTTTATTCAACATTTCGTGCAAAGAAAATATAAATAACTAGGGGAGGAGTTGGAGCGAAATTTTTACCAGAAAACCCGGTAACTTTTCAGCTGTTCTTCGTTAACGTGACATAAATAGGTTATAATGATTTTCATTCAGTCAGACTGACGCTAGCCACATGCATTGCAGGTAGATTGTAGTAAGGAATTGATGAATGCCTGGTTTCAAAATTAGTGAACTGGACTTATTATTTTGTGTCCATTATTGGACACAACACATGGTTTCGATCGAACCGTTATACCGAGGATTTCTGTCGGCTAATGTGTCGCTCAGGTTTTGATAATGGGCCGACAATCCGCGACATAAGATGGTGCAACGCGCGCCGGGCATTACACTAAGGAAGTAAGGAAAGGAGGAAGTGGAGAGCACTGGAGTTGAGCCTTTTTTCATTCAGTGTCATCAACAGTAAGAGAAAAAGGCAGGAAGAAACGATATAGCCGATAATTAAAATGAGATCGATAGTTTTAATTTATCGTGCGATTAATTGACTTATCGTTTATCGCGACAGGCCTATGAACGCCATTCGATCCTTCCTACATTTCACGGGAATTAATTAAAAGGCACAAATCTATCCTTGTCTGGAACAATTTTAGAGAAAAAAGAAAATAGACGCGAGTTTCATTCTGACAGATCAGCGACGTATGGAGAACTCACTGCTAGAAGCTGCCTGACCAACATGTCAGACGCTTTCTCAGAGATGTTCCCCACAAACACGGTGGTGGTGGGGCCCACGCCCTCTTCTGGGTCCTTGGCTCTGATGAGGACAGGGTCCTTCTTCGTGGTTACCGGCTTCTGTGCAATGGTAACTGTGGTCGGGACCAGCACCTGGACAGCCAGTGCACATTTTAGGTCATTAAAATTAAAATAATATTGTTAACATAAAAAGTATATATGTTTTTTTTACTCACTGTAGGTGCAGGAGCCATTACACCCATGTGAACTGGGATCATGGGAGTCCCTGAAAACAAGGATGAAAATGAAGTTAAGCCTAGCCGCTAATCCCCCAGGGTTTTATAAGTCTGGCGGGCCACCAGGCTTTACTTGGGCCCCCACCAGGCTAAATATTGCTTATGTGTTTTAGGTTTTTTTTTTTTTTCCAAAGACTTTGTGGTCGGTATTAAAACATTAATCTTCCAATAACACATAATTATCAAGTGAAATTTTTACATTTTCGGACAACTTTAAACATGTTTTAATTCAAAAACACGGCAGACCGCTGAATGAGTGACTCTCCAGGGTTAGCTGGTTTTCCGGGGAAAACCATGTCACGTCAAAATAAGACAGTCTGGATGTTCATCACACAAAGCTGCTGATCAAAACTCTTAATTGTTGTGAGATGCTGAAGGTATGATATCAAATCCATACAATGCCTGGCTAAAGTAGTCTTGGCTTTTGCGAGAGGCCTTGAATTTTTTTTTTCCACACAACCAGTCTTCAATGTTCTTGATCAAATTCATTAATGCTTCAGCAATATTCTGAATGATTATTATTGTGCCTTTAATAGCTTATGAACTCATCTGAAACTACTTTGCTTCTTTGTTTCTCTCCATTTCCCATGCATATGTCCTGTTAATGTAAAATAACACATCTGTCAGGTTCTCAATGGAAGTACCTGGAGGAACCGGAGGAGCAAAGCCCGCATACTGAGGAGGGGGCATGCCAGGGGGCAGCTGTGGGATGCCAATCGGAGGGCGGTTGATTGGAGGAGAGTAAGACATCCTGAAAAAACCTGGAGGCAAGAAACAAAATGCTTTATTAGTGACAAAGAGGACACTGTTTACTGTTTCCCAAATAGGTAGAGCGAGTAGCTACATTAGCAGCGGTAATAATGCGGTAAAAACAACACAGCCGAGTGCTGCAGTAGCAACATATTTGGCAGGTTGTGAAGGCGCTCATGTGAAATACTCCGCTACGTAAACTAGCTAAATTAGCTCGAAGCGGCTAACTCAGTAGCCCCCTGCTAGTTCAGTTAGCAGCTGCGGCGCCCATGAACTGATTTACTCACCAGCCAAAGAAAGAAAGCGGCCTCCAGTTTTAAGGCTTAACCGCACAAAAAAGCCCCCGAAACAACTATAGGCAAGAGTATTGTGTTACAGGCCAATGTTATACTAGAGACCGGCGGGCTAAAGGAAACCCCTGTGGTTGAGAGACAACTGGAAAGGAATCATGGGATAGCTGCACGTCAAAAGGGTTTTTTGCCCTCCGCCTTGTCTTTCAGGCTGTCTGCGAGTCTGTAAGGAAAACATTGTCCAGGCTAAATTTGTTCGTCACAAACCTTACGACGAAAAATACACATTTCTCAAGATTACTATTTCAAATATAAAATAAACATTTATTAATATCTTTCGTGAAATAATACGACGTAATGCATATAATAATAATGTTATTTCAACACAGAATTTTAAGCGTAATGCATTGAACTTAAGCAACAACAACTGTTAAATTAAATAGTAATTTCAATCTTTTTCTTAAATTGTGGACTTATTCACAATTTATTCCACGACAACTAATTGACTGCAACCTCATCCTAGCAAGCTGCTATGGTTAGCATCTTAGCTTGCTAACTGTGGGTGAATTCAGTGAATACCATTGCTGCAAAATCTAAATACTGTATTTTACTGTAAACTCCAATAGATTGTGGCAAAATTTTATCGTACTCTTCTTTGCTTTAGGGTTTTTTTTTTCACATTTTAAAAACTACCCAATGGCAAGAGAGTCTTAGATAATATTTTTTCTCTTGGTAAAAGGCTGTAAAAGTTATTTTAATAAAAAGAGAATGACTCTCATTGTAGCTTTTAAATTATTAATAAAAGTAATGGTTAGTGCTCTTTTTGTTTTCCTCAGTCAAATTTATCTTTCTAGTGAGAGAAGAAACCTGCAGCAGTTACTGGATATTGTAAAGACTTTATATGACAAACAAAGAGGTTTTTACCCTGACGCCACCGACAGGGGGCGAAAAATACCATCGTGGGGTGGAAAAAAAATACCCATTTTCAGACACTTGGGGGCGCCAAATGTCTTACTTGATGTGTAGCGTGTGATTATAACGGGTTTTCTCGCTGTTCCCTGTCTCATGTTGATGGCAGGCTGCATGCGGGGCCAGGGAACGAACACTTTGTGCGGTACTTCACCGCCACGCGGTTCTGTTTAAGTTCTGCAAGCTGCAAACTGAAAAAGAACAGATCAGCATGCTGAGTCATTCAAGTGCAATGTCGTTCAAGTTCAAGTAGGTCTGCACAAATCAGGGCATGGGATGTCATTAAAAAAAAAAAAAAAAAAAAAAAGAATAAATTTAGAGATACTAAGATTTTCATAAAAATAGATTTTGTTGTTTGAATAATTTCAGTAAAATCCTGTGCTCATTAGGTGCTTTTCCAGATCTTATCTGTCCAGATTTCTTTCTTTTTTTTTGGTGCTCCGGTGAAATTTCTTCTTTAAGTGTCCACCAAATATTGCATCTATAAGAACATCTTGATTAAGCCTCTGATCTAAAAGATCCTTTTTAACAAATGCAACTTCTTACACTGAAGATTTAAAAAGGAGCGACTGGTGAATCATGCACGATATCATTTTTTCATTACTTTGGCCCAAATGGTTCTAACTTTGGATCCGAGGTTTATTTGTTATGATCTTGTCCCCCATGGTGTCTTTATGTCTTGTGAAACCCTCAAGGTTTTACTTTTTTTTATTATTTAAAATATGTACAAATCAGAAAAATTTGTTTAGGACAGTTAACCGATTTTTGCATGGATTGCATCGTGAACGCATCCATATTCAAAATCCATCATAAATGCCAATCTCAACTCTAAATGCATCAAAACCCAGCTCGCTTTACAAGTTTGAATTTGAAACACTGTTAAAATGAACACAACTAAAAACATTTCAAATTCAAATCTCATTCCCCGTCATGATTCTGCAGAGTCACTGTACGGCGGTGCAAAAAAAAAAAAACAAAAAAAAAAAACGTGAATTGCTCTTCTACCTCCGGATGACAGAAGTGTGCGGATGATAATGTTTTGCAACCTGAATTGTCGGCCACGTGCCCGCCCGGGCCGGGCCCACTGAGTAGTGCGGTACCGTCTGGAAATTTCCACTTGGATGACAGGGGGGTAGATCACAGCTCTATGACCCACGTGGAACAAAAAGAAAAAAGAGCTCGGCCTCTAATTTGCATTAAAAGAAAAGACACGCCCCTCCCCCCCCCCCTCACGCACACACAAAAAGACGATCCCACCGATTCCGACGACCATCATTGGCTAGCCCGAATGCGCGTCACTCAACGTGACGTCAGAGAACGCAAATAAAGCCAGGACCCCCCACCCCCGCTCCCTCCTCTCCCCCTTCTCCCCCCTCTCTTTGATAAACTCGAGTTGCAACACATGACCAGCTGCCAGCACTGACAACATGTAGGTATGTAAACCTGCGGTTGTTTGTGTGACTAAATTAGGGCGCGTTGGCTCCGCTGCGCCCACTTCTGCGTGTCTCGCTCTCACACCTCATGAATATTAAACAGGCGTCGGCCGCGATAAAACCCCCCCCCCCGACCCCCTCCCTCTCCGTCCGGCACCGACAGCACAGCATCCACCAGCAGAACTCTCCGCCGGGCTTTCATCGGAACCCTTCGCTCCGTGACTGAAGACACCGAGGGTTTGGTTGTATTTATTTATTTTATTCTGTATTTATTTGTCGCGGCGAGGATAACAGAAGGAGAAAAATGGCTCTGAGAGGACCGCTCTCCCGTCTCCTCCGGACACAACTCAGACAAACCTGCCAGCAAAGCAGGGCTCAGTCTGTGGCCATACTGGGAGCCCCGTTCTCCAAAGGACAGGTAGAGGAGCGCTCTCGCGCTTACCCATCACTCTCACTCATTCATGTGTCCGTCGCCTCATTCTGTTTCCCCCCCTCTCTCTCTTCCACTTTGCGTGCAGAAAAGAGGAGGAGTGGAGCATGGACCCAAAGTTATCAGAGACGCGGGTCTAGTCGAGAGGCTGTCCAGCTTGGGTAGGTGGGACGAAAGCCGGGAAGGTCGGAACAGTAGCGGCCGGTTCCGCAGAGTTATGCAACGCCGGCTGTCTGAACTTCTACATCCGGTTTTCTCCGAACTTGTTACATCACCGCGAGACGGGATAAATATACACACACCCGCGTGTAGAAATGAGGCGCCGTCTTACGTTTTGGTTTGCTCTTATTTGTTTTTTTTTTTTTTTTTTTTGTTCCCACTGTTTTCGCACCATTTGTCCAACAGCAGCTTCAGCGGGTGGACAAATCGAACGCCTCAGTCAGAAAAAACAAACCAAAACACCGCGATTGTTTTCTGTCACGATAATATCGGATCAATGACAGACGACCGAAGCGTGACGGTACGCTGTGATTAAAAAGTTGTGGTCATCCACGATCTGGACAACTTCGTGGATGTTGTGTATTTCACTGCCTTGCCAAGTGACTCCCACCATTTTGAGCATAATTAAAACACAACTAACAGGGATTTTGTGCATTAGATCAACGCAAAGTGGTTCACATTTGTTGCTCTCTTGGAAGGGAAAACCCCCCCCCAAAAAACCCCAGAGTCTTCATCATTTCTATTTACAGTTAAAATGAGTAGTTCACCTGTGAACTGATGGTTGGGAAGACCAGGGCCGGCCCAAGTCTTTTTTGTCCGTCAGGTTTTTATTCCAGTGCCCTCTGTGCCAACATGGCAAAACCAGATACTTCATCGTTCTAGCAGCACTGTGCCAACTTTTATTAGCGTCATTTGTGGTTAGCTCGCAGCAAGTCTTTGTTCCTGTGAGCTGATTTTAACCTTAAACGAATAGTAAACAAGCAAAGATGCTCTAGTTAATTAGCATTTTTGTGAAATGGCGATCGGTATTCGAGTGTGGCGTGTTGTTTGACTGTTTGAAAGTAGCATCTGGAGACAATAAACAAGTTAGCAACTTCAATATCTTTTACCTCTGCAATGTGGAACAGGTGTGTAAAATGGGCCAAATGCACAATCTACCACAACAAAATCGAATCAAAGTTATTCTGTTTTATTTGGTCTCTTAAGTACGAAATATTTAATAAACAAAAGGTATTTAGCATCTAATTCAGAACAATCGTCGTTATCGTGCATTTAAAACCTAAGGATTGTGTCGATCGATACGAAATACGGCTGATCAGATTGTTAAGGGCAGTTTCACAACTGTAATCTTTAGAAAATACAAACATGGTTTATGGAGGAGATCTTCTCTGCTGTGTCCTCCAGTGAATTTATGACTCTTTCTCTGACTCCTTAAAGTACTGAAACAAACGTGAAACATATTTCTAAAATTGTTTATGATTAAGGCAAAAATGGTACTAAAGTAGTAAAAAAAAAAAACAAACAAAAAAAGGTCTTTAAGTGTACTATACGTGAAATTTTGAATTGACATGAATTATAGCAGCATTTTAATTTCCCTTCAGGAGCAATCAAGTATATTTGAATTGAATCTGAGTAGTCTGTGAACGATTTCCTTGACGACAGAGGTCAATTGGAAACGGCACTAGTTAAACCACCTAAAGATGGATATGGAAATTCTTTACTCAGTGCCGGAACTACCTCAACTACCTCAACTACATCACTAAAAGTTGATGTATTTCTGTGTAACACAACCTTAAAAAAAAAAAACCCAAAGCAAAGCTTTTTATTGTATAATAACAGTCTTTTTATGATCATAAGAAGATCAAGTTAGCAGAGAACCGTAACCCTAACCCTAAAATTAAAACAAATTTTTTTCCATTTTTCAGCGAAACATTCAAAATTCAAGTGTGAACACGCTTTAATCTTGCTGATGCGTGAAGAAGACTTTATAAGGAAATACATTTGTTATTCATCAGCATAGCAATAAAATGGGACTTTTGAACACAAAGGCGGTAAGTAATGTGGCTGAACAAGTTCAGTTTGGAGCCAAAACTGAGGTTTGTATCCAGCTTTAGCAGCGACAGCCCTCGCTTGCTAGCAAGACGCGCTCCTCAACCCTAAACCGGCTGTTCTGAATGAAGCGTAGCTATTAGCTGGGGTTGTCATGGAAACGGTGTACGCCCCAACTTGATTGATTTACTTTAATGTCGTTGCACACAGACACGACGGCAAATCTGGCAACAAAATGTTGTTGTTTGGTTACCAGAGTACACAGAAAAAAATATACTTAAAAACTACAAGCGTGACTAAAAATACATGTCAATGTATAGAAATCTAGAATAGATTTAAATATGCTTGCACGTATTTCTTTGTAGTTTGGAAGGACAGGCTCTAAAGGAAAAAAAAAAGATATTAGTAAGTAGTTTATTTCCAAAGTAATTGAGTTATTTGGACGTAGCACCTCCACTTGGAGAATATTCAACAGTATCTACTGAAATTGATTGAAATAAAACGTATGACAGTCGTCACCTGTTCAGTACTTTCTGACTGTACGACTAAATAAAGAAGGCGAACGGATCGAATGTCTTTGATGCTAGTGGCTCTGTGAAATTATGTAATAGCCTTCATAGCTGTGTTTGCTTTCAATCTGGCAAGCCGCGAAGCAACGACTGCCAAGTAATTTGACCGACTGTTGCTCCCAGACATCGGATGAAATCAGAAGGGAAAGTTGCATGTGTTGGATGTTGACTTTTACAGAGTAAGTCCGACTTAGTTTCAAAGCTTGTGAGCAGAGTCGGGTTTTAAGCTCGGCCTCGTGAAAACAAATCGTACCCAATTCCAGACAAATTAAACCTGTCTGGACAAATTAAATCTGTCTGGACAAATTAAACCTGTCGGGACAGGTTTAATTTGCATCGTAAACTTTCTAATATTTGGTCTTGAGAAGTTAGCAGTTACAAAACAATGCGACTGCTCTACAATAAGTAGTTACTTAGGAAATGTTCAGTCCTACTGATGTCAACGTTTCTGTAGTAAAGTGTGCTTAAAATGATGAAACAAATAATAGGCTTGCATTGCAGTCAGCAGGACGATTTAAGCGCACATGCAAACAACTGCCGTCATAATTAGCAGGGCTATCTGATGACACGACTATTATGAAGGATTGCGAATGAAAGTCTTTCTTTTCTGTAGACAGCGGCAAGTACTCTGTGTAAAAATGGGCAACGTGAAAAGATTTTTCTCAACTTCTTCATCAAAAGATCTCCACTCATTGAAATTTAAGGCAACTGGAGTGAAAATTAGCCTCCCAGCGGCAAAAAAGCCCCAGCTGCCACGTCAGGAATGGAGTCCAGTATCTGCAACTGAACACCAACCCAACTACATATCGTACCATCCCTGAACCTTGAAGCCGGTTGTTCATACAGTGTCTTGTGTATTTGTGCCTTAGCAGTCATAGCAAGACCTTCTGAGCATTAAACGCCATGCTGTGAGAGTTGGTGATTTGAACCGGACTGAACAGAAACAGCAGATAGACCGTCCACGCTCTCCTCGGTCTGTCCTGCAAGAGATGCTCGCGGTTGCATCAGGTCAAAGCTATTCCTGTCCTGCCTCACGAATAGTAATCAACCAGGCGGGTAGCCCTTAGATCAGCAGAGTAATCTGACACCGCTAACAGGGTTTATGTTTTCAACCCTGTAAATTTGCCTTTAAACATGGCAAATTGTTCACAGTCTATCATCCTCCCTGGAGTTCGGGGTTCGTTTTTTTTCTTCCTCAAGTTCTTAAGTCTGCAGCAACTTTGCACGGTGCGAGGCGCCGTCACTGAAACCCGAGTGGGAATCAGGACAAGTGGAAAGTGCCCCGTCACTGATGTTCCACTGGCAGCCGGTGACTCATCCCTCTTAAGGGCTGTAGGGTCAGGCAAATCCCTGTGAGGAGGCGTCTGACACCTGGTGTTCACACCGTGCAACTGTCCAGATTGCATTGAACAATTAAGGGGTGGCAGGTTTCATGCTCTGCAGATAGTGAGCGGTTTCTGATACGGGCGGAGGTCCAGGGCGGTTTCTTTTCTGGGGCGGCGGGAACTTCGTTTTTTTGCGTTTAACTGCTTCGAACGACACGTTTGGTTTTACGGCACAAAATATTTCAGTTTTTAAGACTTTTAATTCTTCTAAAACTAAACCACGACCAGGGAAAGTAAAACTATACTTACTGATGGCAATGCTGTTGTGATGTAACGTGGATCGTGTGAAATAGGCGTTAACTGGAAGAGGTGTCACTTCTAATAAGAGTGTTTCACAAAGTGTCAAGACATGTTGAAAGTTTTCACAAATATGTAAAAAGAATATATATTTTTTGAAAATGAAAGTTGCGTACTGCAGCTTTAGTCCGGCTCATGATGGAGAATGACGGTGTATTTCATTTTCTCAGACTACTCTGTTCATGACTTCGGGGACCTCAGCTTCCACCTCCCGGAGACGGACGAGCCCTACATGAACGTGAAGTCCCCGAGAACCGTGGGCGACGCCAGCCAAAAGCTCTCCCGCGCAGTGAGCAGAGCCGTCGGCGCCGGGCACACTCTGGTCATGTTGGGGGGAGATCACAGGTATGAATCTCCAAAACAGAGAAAGGAGAAAATAGAAACGGCTCTTCGCGGAGCACAGAATATTCTGCGCGGAGAAGGATTTACGACCGCTTCTCGCCTTTCCCAGCCTCGCCATTGGATCAGTGAGCGGCCACGCCCAGCAGTGCCCCGATCTGTGTGTCATCTGGGTCGACGCTCATGCAGATATAAACACGCCCATGACGTCGCCTACAGGAAACCTCCACGGCCAGCCGGTGGCGTTCATGCTCAAAGAGCTGCAAGACAAGGTGAGAAGGGTGGCGAAAGGTCTTACAGGTCTGCATATCAGGGTTCATTTATTGTAGATAGAAATAATAATAATAATAATAGTAATAATAAAAGTAGTGGCAAATATCCGCTAAAAAGAAAACTCAGGCCAAGATATTTCTGAGCTTCAACTTTTGAAGTTGAAGATTTCCTAGAAAAAACCTCAGAAATAGAGTTTGAAAAAGCTGACATTTTTTGACATTTGAATTTCCAAGTTTTTTTTTCTCAAAGATTTCTCAAATGAATCTCAAAATTTCGGATCTTTTATAAGCAAACTTTCAACTTTTAACACTCAGAAATGTCCAAGGTTCTTTTCTGGGAAACTTTGGGGATTAACCTCAGAATTTCTGAATTTTTCGCAAACAAATTTTCGAGTCTTTTAACTCCTTGCTTTGTCCAGAAAATCTCAGATTCTCCGGACAAATTTTCTGGGAAATTTACCCTTCTTTTTTTTCTTTCCATCTACAACTACCTTAACGCCCAGTCGTAACTTCATGGCAATGCAATAGCTCGCAAAAGTATTCATCGGCCTTGAGCCTTTTGCACATGTCACTTTAAACCTTTATGTGATAAACCAACACAAAGTACTTTGCAAATATAGTTGTGTTTTTTTTTTCTACATTTTTCACAAACTCAAATCCAAATTGTGTGAAGTGTCTGTGTTCAGTCAGTGCTTCACAGACACTCCTTTCACAAAACTGAAAGTTTTGCCTGTACGACTTTGCTACGCTAAGACGGAACTTTCCGGAATGTGCTTTTTCATCCTGAACATTTTGTTGCGGCTCCACAGGTTTCACTATTTGTCGGCATTTATCTTCTTTTTTCTGATCTTCACCTCTGAAGAACTTCCTCATTCCTCGTCCCACGGCAGAGTTCTAGTTATGAATTTAATAACATTGTTTCGATCTGCACACCCAGATGCCGGACATCCCTGGATTCTCCTGGACTAAACCGTTCCTCTCTTCACGGGATCTGGTGTACATCGGACTCCGGGACGTTGACCCTGGAGAGCAGTGAGTACCCTACTACCCCCTTTTACTGAAAATATCTTTCACGTGTAACAGATTTTTTTTCCTTCAAGCAAGCATTGCAAAATAACTTTATTGGCACGCTTTGTTTCAGCCACATCCTAAAGAGCCTGGGCATCCAGTACTTCACCATGAGGGATATTGACAGACTAGGGATCCAGAGGGTCATGGAAGTCGCTCTGGACCATCTTCTGGCAAGGTAGCGAATACTTACTGATCACGATCGGAGTACTGATTGAATTCGAAGACACCTTAAATTCACCTTTTTGTCATTCCCTGCAGGAAACAGCGACCGATCCACTTAAGCTTCGACATTGACGCGTTCGACCCATCTCTGGCTCCTGCCACAGGAACGCCGGTCAACGGTGGATTGACCTACAGAGAGGGGATCTACCTGACAGAGGAGATTCACAACACAGGTACCGGTGTCTGCAACAATGGTCCTTTATAACTATATAGATCCTCGACGTTTGGAGTCCAACATGTTCCTGTGCCGATGCGTAGGTCTGCTGTCGGCCATCGACCTGGTGGAAGTGAACCCCATCCTAGGGGCAAACCAGGAAGCGGTGGAGGCCACCGCGTCCTTAGCGGTGGACGTCATCGCGTCGTCCCTGGGCCAGACGAGAGAGGGCGCTCACGCCTCCATCCCCGCGGAGAAAAGCGACACGGAGCAGCTCTGCCTCTGAGAGCTTTGAGAATCGAGAGCTTTCTGAACTTTAAGCCATGACTGACCATTCCATTGTTTTTACTTTCTGCAGTTGTTTAAACTCTGGTGGAAAGCAAGGGAATTTCTGGATCCGTAAGCGAAAGAACAAAACGAAAGGGCTTGAAATGTCTTCATGTTGGTCATGCTGAGGAAAGCCTTCAACATGATTTGTAAGGACTGGACAGTTTCATGAATCTGCTGTTTATCTGAAAAGCAATACTAATCCACTTATGTTTATTTGTCTGAAGTGTTTTAAAATATAAGGAGGTACCTGCCTCAAAAGCATGAAATAGTTACATTTCACAGTCTGATGTGGACTCTTATCGTTTCGTGGCTGTGCCAGATAGTTTAAAACTACTGTAGTGACGTCACTTTTTACTTTTGGACCAGCTGTGGTTACTGTATTGAGTTTACATTGGTAGCAGTACATGCACTTTAACTATTTAAAAGATCATGAAAAACAACAACGAAAAACAAAACAACATTTAGCATTCACTCAAACGCTGGGTGAAAGACTCGTGGCGGTTTGTTGCTTCTACTTGAAGATGAAGACTTGATGATTATTTACAAAGAGAACTTATTTTGGTCTTCCATGATGAGTGTGAATAAATGTTGGTTTGTATACATCTCCTGTTGTCTCTTTATTTTTAGTTTTATGAAATTATGGCTCAACCGTCTCTTCGATCAAAAGTCTGTTAGACGAAAAGTCTAACATTAGAGAAAAGGAGAAACCCAAACCATACATTGGGCTGTTTGTGTGTTTCTGAACGTTATTGTGCTGTCACAAACTTTATTTAAGGGGACCGTAAATAAGGTCCCCTTAAATGAAGGGAATCTTAATTTAAGCTTGTGTTATAAACGCAAGAAAAACTGGGAAAGAGTCCATCTGAAATCACGGTCAATGTAATTCTTAGACCTATTTCTGCAATAGAAGAACAGATGTGTTTGACATGATTTTCTTTTTTGTATTGGCAATAGCAACACATTGTACAGAAGGTTCCTATTCAATCTAAATCTAAATTTTTACCCTCCCAGTCTCTGGTTTTCAAAGTTCAGTCAGTACCTTATTCCTGTAAGGAAGGACAGACGGACAGATTGGTGGCTGATTAGTATGACTGATAATGGACGGACGGTAGAGAAAGCTTGACCAATGGATGGACATATTGACTGATAGATGGACAAACACTTCAGGGAGTGTCTTATTTTTTATTTTTGTTTTGTCTTCCCTTACTTATTCAAAACTAGAAAATACTTCAATTTCTAGACTTCCAGGAATTGCTTCCAGGAATATCTTTGTTGCCAAATAAACCAGAGTGGGGACAATTTTGTTGTCCTTGACAACAGGCCAGGGGTTTGGAGTTGTGGCTAAGAAACCCTGAGATCGCTCGTGGAATTTTGTTATGCAACAGATTGGATCGCTCTTTGCCAGCCACCTGGAGAGAACCGAGCGTGTGACTGACGACATCAACGTCTGTGTGGACAACATCCCCACCAGAACAGTGAGATCAATGAAGAAGCTCACAGGCTTCAAACAAAAGGAGGATCAGATAGCTGGAAGTATGGACAGAGCAAATGAGCTGAACACATTCTTCAACAGATTTAGTTCAGGAAAAAGCTCCTGAAAGTCCAAAAAGACACAGATGGAGGACTCAAAATGCGACCACCTGACAAACAGACCACAGTCTGAATGTCTCACAGACAACATTAAGCATTCACTGAAACGCTGGGAGAAAAAAGAAATGCATATAGTTATATGAGACCTGTAGTAGTTTGTGGCCTTCACTTTTAGCCTGAAACTACATTTTGTGGACATATATGGTGAAATATTTGATTGTGCTGAATCTACACCCTGAAGATAAAACCAAAAAAAAAAAAATAGTTAAAAAAAAAAACTTTAATTAAAGTTTAATTAATGTTAATTAAACTTTAATTAATTGATAATTAAAGTTTAAAGAAATTACAATATTTTAAATAAAAATTAAATACATTTAATATTGATTCTATTTAATTAAATATTAAAATGAAATATTAAATTTGAAAAAAAATATATGTATTTATTTATTTATTAAAAATAAAACCTCATGATGCCTAAAGCTCCTGATATCGACAGCTCAAATGGATTTGTGAGTCGAGGAAACATTTTTCGTTACCTGGAAAATTCAAGTGGGCTCATGTTGTGTAAGCCCCATGTTTGCAGCGCAAAGAAAACCAGGTCACCACACGTTTCTAATTCTCGCCGTGTTTCCAGGAAAGTTTGCCGAGGAACACCACGGCAGATGTGTCGCTTCACTAGCGGCACACCAGAAATAGCCTTATCAACGCTTATTTGAGAGTAAATCTCATAGTAGCAAATGTTGCTTCCCCACCGGTGTGTAAATCCACAGCGGATGTTTCATCCTTCTTAAAACACTGGATACAATGCCATCTGAGTTCAAATACGATCTTTAATTACATGAATACTTTTAAATAAGGACTCCTGAGAGTACACTGATTATATGTACAGTTAATGTACATATAACTGCATGAAGACTTCCCGTTCACTCCTAGCTCACATTCAGCATCTAATGGTTTTGGGGCTTTGCTCCGATTTGGAACACCGGCACAACGCCACAAAACGAAGTCTGCTAGTGTCAATTCTTTGATTTCCATCTCTTGTCAGTTTTCACTTTCCTTTGACGATAGGCAAGGAGGGTTGGCGCTGCTTCATGGCGCCCGGCGCACATGTCCGGATCATCGTCCTGCTGGACATCACTGGCGTTAAGAGACGGCAAGAAGTGCGCAAATGTCAGTTCTGGGTCGTTTCTGCGGGTTTGCCCCATTAACGGCTTTGAATATTCAACACCCTCGCCCCAATAGCCGATGGATACAGACCCAGTCTTAGAAAAAGTTCATCGCTTCGAAGGAGTCGCAGGAACGACAGACGAGTATTATTGCTACAGAACAGCCGAAAGAGACAGTGTTTAGTTTAATGTCCGCGGGATTTTGCTTGCTCTGGATTCAGAGCTCCGCCTGTTTGCAGATGACATTGTTCTCTTCATTTTCGGAAGAACTTCAGGTAGATCACAGCACCCAGAATGCCCAGCTCCATCAGAATGATGACGGCCAACAGCAGCTTGTTTGTCATCAGGCTAGAAGACGGGAAGGAAGCACAAAGAGAAACTCTGGTTACGTTGTCGATGAACACCCATGAAGGAAATCAGCTTGAAAACACAAAGGTAAAAATTAGAGGAAGCTGAAAAGCAATCTATGTCAATAAAAGATGAATTTATGCAGAGGCTGCTTTCAGCGTCAGTACGTGGTGATATTAACTGGAGAGTTCATCTGCGTGGCGTTACTCACCGTCGTGACATGGAACGAAGGATTTTTCTACTCCGGCTGAGGTTCTCTCCTGTATTCATCAGCTGAACGGAGAAAAACCAAAACACATTTTTAAATAACATACATTTGACGAGTCGTCGTCCAGCTACAACATCGCAGTCAGTTTCTCCTCTACCATCACGCACTCATTGCCACCTGGCTGCATTTTCCTGCACGAATGCCACCTTGTCAACTCACTCTGTCTCTGGTCCGGTCCAGCTGCTCCCGCTGCTCTCCCAGCTCCTCGATGATATCCGTGCCGATCTGATCCGTCTCCGCGGCGATGCGCTGGCTTCGCTCGATGCTCTGGCTGGCGTTGTTCAGGTACTCCGTTCCCTGGAGTAAAAGAGCTCTCTGGGACTGCAAGTGTGTCTGCAGAGGTAGACCGAAGTGGCATCGTCAAAACAGGGTGAATTAGATTCAATTTGGACAAAAAAAAAAGAAAAAAAAAAGTGAGTGTTTTCGATTAGGTACGTAGCGTGGGAATTTTGATGCTCACACTTTGTTGATTTTGAGATGAGTAAATGCTCGGATGGCTTCCCTGGACTGTCTGGGACGAGGAGCTGAACCCTGGCGCCGAGGTTTTCATGTCCCTCTGCAGCTTGCCGAGATCCCGGCGGTAGAGACGCAGCTTTGCACTCATCGCGTTTCTGTACGAAGAAGGAGCGCCACGCAACTCCTCTTCCATTCCTTGTAACTGGAGGAAAAAAAAAAAAAAAAAGATGAGCAATGCCACGAAACATAGGAAGATCCGACTCTCTAGTCCGGGGGCCAAATCTGGCACACCGTAGATTTTTATGTGGGCCCCATAGACTCCAAATTGCATAAATAATTCCCTCCAGTTTTTCACAAATCTACAAAATTCACACAAAAATCAACAAACCCCCAGTTTTTTTTTCTGATTTTACAGCAAATTTTCTTTAAAACTTTGAGTGATAAAGAGTCACATTTAACATCATACATTAGCGCAAACATTGTAAAAATTACAAACAATCACAATTAAAAACAATCACAATTCCTGAAGGAACAGCTTTTTATTGATATTTTAACAATTTAATTGGTTTTATTAATGTATTGTGGCACAACGAGCCTTTTAAGAACGCTCTGATTTTTTTGATACGGCCCAAAATGAAAATGAGTTTGACACCCTCACTCTAGACGATTAAGTCATCCTACTCTGCGGCTACAAGGTTTCTAATTTAAAGGGGCAGGACACTTTCAGTGTCCAAAAGAAGTATTCAAGCCCCACTTTTACAAATATTGTTGCTTTGCCAACACAAACATTGGCTTTGACTGGTATCAATGAAACATATGAACACTAAATAGAGCATTTTTGTGAAATGGAAAGAAAGGCTACTTGGGTTTTGACAACAAAAATGTTGAAAAAAAAAAAAAACAGTAGAAGGCATTAGTATACATCCCCCTTCGCTCTAAATACAATTCACTGCAACCGATTAACGTAGTGAGCAATGATGGCAGTTCCAAAGAAGCTGATCAGAGTTAATGAGAAGATGGACTGAGTTAATTATGGTTGCACACGCAAAATCTTTGTTGAATATTGACAGCGAAATGGTGATCTATGAAGGAAGGCTCTACAAAACATTGGCCCAAATGGACAGAATAGAAATGCACTCCACACTTTCTAGATTTCTAATTTGGCATTAATTTCCTTCTACCTTACAATTATGCACCGCTTTGTGTTGGTCCATCAAATAAAATCCCAATAAGTACGTTGGAGTTGTTGGTTTATATATGACAGATTGTGGGTGCAGAGTTCATCAAACCTCGAGAGACACGTTTCCAGTTCAGTGCATTTAAAAGGTAAACAGACAATAACTCACCACTTCCTCAGCCTCCCCCTGTCTCTCATCAAATGTCCTCACCAGCCTCTTCCTCTCCTCTGCATTTGAGACAGCACAAATTCAACGCTCACCGCACAGAACCTCTTTTAGATGAATTATGCTGGTTGTGTGTTCACAGTGTTTACCTCCGTGGCTGGCCAAAGCCCTCTCCGGAATGAGCTTCAGCTCGTCATACAGCGACCTGTACATCTCATGCAGCTTCTCAAACTCTTCCGACGACATTTCCACTTTAAACGTAGGTCCGCTGGGGCTTATTGCGAGACTCCGGCTTTTCGAGCAAGACAGAAACCAATTGCGAGCTCAAGAAAATCCGACGGTTTTGCTTCGGCTATAATCAGAACCCCGAGACTCTTCCGCATGACGACCCGTGTGACTCGCAGCGCCTTGAACTTCTCAACAAGAATATAAATGCTATCTGGTTGTGTGTTAAATATGGTGAAAATCAAACTGTATATTAATGATGGCGTCTGCTATAAATTTAATACTAAATGCTGTTCAAAAGTAGCGTGAAAGAGCTGAGGCTTTTCTGTTTTAATCAGGCACTAACGCGGACAGCCGTTGTGAAAATCTTTGGGAAGTGTAGTTTTCCAGAGTGTGGTTTTATCGCGGTATTTCCTCTTTTGTTTATACTAACGTCAATATGACATTGATAGAATGTCGATATGAATTAAAAATGAAATCTTCAAACAGTGGCATTTTAAATTTCAAACTTAAATAACGAATACCTGATTTTTATTACTGTGATTCAGAATTAGTTTGGAGAGTTAAATCATTGCCAATGCCTTTGTCAATGATTTATAAATTAACTTAATTAAAGGTGATGGGTGATGCTGTTATTAACTGACAATAAAATGCAATATTTTTTTCATTATTTTTTCTTTAGAATACAGTGGAGCAGAAAAACCTAGAGGTACCGCTTATTTCTTTTGTGCCAATGGAAAGTCTTTGTTTTGACACGAAAAGTAGTCCATATGATTTAGAAAGAAAAACAACTGAAATAAAAAACAAATCTACATTTGTTTACCAATGTACAAGATGATTATCCGTAAATCATAATCAGTTATTATGACCAAGATAGATAACTAAATAACTTTTTTACTTTGTGTATATATATATACATATAGAGTTAATAGAGTTAATGTTAACTATATTAACTATATGTAATATAGTTACATTATGTATCTCATAAGTTGTTATTAAAATGTGATGGTCATAATTTCCTTCACACACACATTTGTGTTTTTGTTGGGTTTTTTTTTTTTTTTTTAATTTTTAATCCCTGGCCTTAAAAACTACAATCCCATGATCCCGTTCGCACCGTGAGTCCGTTTCCCTCCCGTCTCGCTTTGCACCCCGTCCTGCTTTGACATCAGCTGTTCTGCCTACACACATCAGTTGCATCTTCTAGAAGGGGACAGCCAGGCTCATAGATCCGCGGCGTGATGTTCGTCCTGTTAATTATCGCGGGCCTCGGAGTGGTGACGCTTCTGGTGATTTTATTCGCCCCACATATACGGTGAGCGCCTTTATTCTGCTGGGAATCCACATTCCCCGGCCAGATGATGCTGTGGATGGACCAGATATCGCATCGCACTGATGTAATTAGTTCTACATTGTCCATTTGTCCCCGTTGGCCCGTTTCTCTTCTGCGTTTGAGTATACCTGTTTGTTTGTTTTTTTTTTAATTATTATTATTATTTTTATTTAAATGCACGATTTGTAAGTTTCCCGCACAATGAAGGAATGTGGGAGCTGGAAATCAATGAAACGGATTGATGGAGTGTTTGCACGGAGGTGATCCGGCGGTCTTCCGTCTGAGCTGCTGGGGCCTATCAGGAGGCTGCGCGTGGGAGGAGTTGCATCTGTATGCATCACTCCGACGCGCCATTGGTCGCGGGGCGGTGCCGCGCGGTGGCGTGGGTTCACGCGAGCTCGGAAAGCTCGACGTCGCGCGGCCCCAAGTTTTGCCATGAATAATTAACCCGTCCAGCTCAAGTTTTGCTGTTTGAAACCGTGGCACTACGTGGACGTCACGAGCCGCTCTGTGTTTCCAAACAGAAGGTATGCGGCGGGAGCGGCGTGCCAATCCACGGCACGTCTGGACGGGAAGACGGCGCTCATCACCGGGGCCAACACAGGCATCGGGAAAGAGACCGCCCTGGACCTGGCGGTGCGAGGTGGGCTTACATTTGGGGTCAATTTCTTTGATCGAATTCTGAAGAGTAACAATATTTCTAAATTATAATATTGGTCATAATAACTAGAATTGCATCTTCTTCACCTGCTAAACAACACAGCATTTGTTAAAGGGACAGTATTGTGTGAAATGGAGTCAGAAACATAACTGGTTGCCTTGCTTCTTTAATGCATGTTTGAGGAATCCTCTAGCTCCTACCCTCCCGCCCCCCCTCTTTGAGATTCCACCACTCAGCTCCTTCAGACTAGCCAGCAGCAATTAGCAAACACCCGGTGGAACTGCACATCTGCTGAGCTCATTATACGAGCTACTTGTAGGTGAAATGCTGGTTTAAAAACTCCTGGAGGCGGAGTTTCAGAAAGAGCAGGAGCTTCTTAAAGAGACAGAAACCTAATTTCAAGACGTTAAATTACAAAGTAAAGTTTTTTTAAAATTATGTTTCTATAACTGAGGAAGGAAACGCAGTAACTTGATTGTTCTCTATAATGGCCCTACTTGTATGGAAACACATAATTCCATTCAGAGCGGAGTCCTTGTGGATCGGTTCTCTTACATTACATTCATTCCGATGCTTTCAAATTGTTTTTCTGCTTCTCCTCTCTTGAACGTCTCAGGCGCTCGGGTGATAATGGCGTGCCGAGACGTGGAAAAGGGCGAGGAGGCCGCCGCCAGCATACGAGCCGCGTACTCGGAAGCCAAAGTGGAAGTGCGGGAGCTGGATTTGGCAGACACCTGCTCCATACGAGCGTTCGCTCAGAAGTTTCTGAGAGGTGAGCGACGCAGAAGCGGCGGCCTCAGCTGCTCCGCAGGCGGCTGGAGTTCGTCGTCATTTAACGCGACGTTTTGTTTTTGTTCAGAGGTCAACCACCTTCACATACTCATCAACAATGCCGGAGTGATGATGTGTCCCTACACGAAAACAATCGACGGCTTCGAGATGCACATCGGAGTCAACCATTTAGGTGGGTCCGAAACGGAAACGTGCCGGAGTCACAAATTCTTTCACAGAGACGAAGCTGTTTCGTGCGATTTCGCATCAAAGCAAAGTTGGAAGAAATCTGGATCGATTTATTGGCCCACCTCCAGATTCGATTGCAGACAAATATCCAAAATGTCCTATAGAGAAATTGGGACTGGCCAAAATGTGGGTCGTCAAGCCAAATGTCACCGTTTTCAAAACCGACTTTCGAAATTGGCTAAAACAAAAACTCTGATGGATACATTTGGAGTCATTTGTCTTTTTATGACTCCAAATGTCAAAGGACATTTTTTTTTATTGTGCAAAAAAAAAAAAAAAAAAGATATAGCTTAGTTAGCTTGAATAACTTTAATTAAGTTGTGATATATTTACCTTTTTACTTGGGTAAATTAATTTTTATTGCCAGAAAACATTCAGCGCTTCTGAAATTTTAGTCAGTGAAGATTTTATTCTGGCATGTTTATTTACTTTGTCTTAATCCACACACATCTTGCGTTTCGACGCTTTTCCATTTGATCCACGGACCGGCGTCACGAGTTCATAACATAACAACGACCCAAAGCACTTCACCAATGGCGTTTGGCTTGGGTCTTGTGCGTTTCCCTCAGGTCACTTCCTGTTGACGTACCTCCTGATCGGCCTGCTGAGGCGCAGCGCGCCGGCCCGCATCGTGGTGGTGTCGTCGCTGGCGCACAACTTCGGCTGGATCCGTTTCCACGACCTTCACAGCCAGGGCAGCTACAACAGCGGGCTAGCGTACTGCCAGAGCAAACTGGCAAATGTGCTGTTTGCCAGAGAGCTGGCCCGCAGGCTGAAAGGTACACAGACGGTCAAACAACACATGGGAGAACGGACCTCTACACCTCTACACACACACAAAAAAAAACCCAACAACAACAAAAAGTTAGAATGGGGACTCTTAAAAAAAAAAAAAAAAAAGTCACTTAAATAAATAAAATAATGCTTCGCGTAGGTTTCGGTAAATGGTTACAGATGACATTATTTATTTATTTATTTATTTTTTTAATGTCAGATGAATGCCACAGGCAAAATCAAACTGCTGAAGAAACTTTTGGGTTCTGCTGCGTCTGATCTGGATTTAACGGCAGGGAAACGTCATCGGAGGCTCAAGTTCCTCCCACTGTAATTCGCCGAAAGTCCCAGTTTGTGAAATGAAACTAAGTTTCCTTCATTTCGATTTAGATTGTGTTCATTTGATCTGGACGGTTTGGCGGTTTGGCAGTCGATCGAGTTCGACTTGAGCTGAATGTCATTTAACGCGACGTTTTGGGTCAAAAAGCACTTTTGACCCAAAACTTCAACTTAAACTGTAATTTTTATTTATATTTAAAAAAAAAAAAAAAAAAACATTAAAAAAACAGAAAAAGAAAAAATTAATAGTGCACAAATGGCACTTTTGATTGAAGGCAAGGGGGAAAAGTGAGCTTTCAAAGACAACAAGGCTTCTTGGTTTAATTTCCGCGGAGGAAAAATGTAACACATTTTTAAAAAGAATAACAGATAATCGCGGTGCGGAACCCGGATGTCTTTCAGCTCCAGGTTTTGAGTTCGAATAGACGATCTGCCGCCGCTTTGAAACCGCGTTTCGCCTCCCCAGGCACCAACGTGACGGTGAACTCGGTCCACCCGGGCACGGTGAACTCCGACCTGACCCGACACTCGACCCTCATGATGATTCTGTTCACCGTCTTCTCCGTGTTCCTGAAGACGCCGCTGGAAGGAGCGCAGACCAGCGTGTACTGCGCCGTGGCCGAGGAGCTCCACTCGGTGTCCGGGAAACACTTCAGGTAGGAGGCGGACAGAATCTACTTGTATGTGTCAAAAAAAAAAAAAAAAAACCCTGTCTGTCAATGGGACGGTTCTCTTTTCTGAATTAGTCAATCGGAGAGAAGAAGAAAATGTGAAACAGCCAGTGACTGTTTCACGTTTTCCGTGCAGAACTTTAAAACCCGCCTCTGAAGAGCCGGGTTCATCTTAAAGCTGCAATCTGACTGCAAACGGGTCTCGGTAACGAAGCTCTGCGCCGGTTCCGTCCGGCGTGTCGGGCCGTCGGCTCGTTTTGAGCCCACATTAATTGTCAAAAGTGGAAGTGCGTGGATGAAATCCCTGTAATATTTCTGCAGCCATTTCGACCATTTCGATACAAGTAGTTCAGGAACTGTTTTGAATTTTGCCAGTAAGCCTTGTTTACAGAGCAGATGTTGAAAGTAATGATTAAAAAAAAAAAAAAAAAAAAAAAAAAAAAGAAGTGATGAAGCTTCCCGATTTTTGTCACAATCTTGAATCGTTCCGTGGATCCAAATAGGTCTGTTTCGTGTGTCCGGATGAACAAATGAGTTCCAAGTCGCCTCATGGCATTCTGACTCGGAAACCCAAAGTCAATATCTGACCCAGAATCTAAACAAATTTTATTTAATACTTAAAAAAAAAAAATCTAAATGAAGGATTACCGTAGTTTTAACTACTTCTTAAACTTTTATCGATATTTGTGTGGTTTCCTGGTATTTATCGTTACATTTTGTGTCGTCGTGTCGTTTTAACCTCGGTGGTTTTTGGCTACAGTCTGAAAGTCGTCCAGGGACAACAGAGGAACAGTAGCATTGTGGCTCATTCTGGCACATTTACCAAAATATTAATTAATATGCCGAATAAAATAAAATGAAATTAAATAGAAGGGTGGGATTTAAAAAAAAGAAACAAAAACCAAAAACAATGCAGGTTAGCAGCACTCTGCTCAGATCAATTAGGGTTTGGACGGTCAGTTTCTGTGAAGTCAGGATGAATACCGACGGGAGCGTCTGGCGGTGACTCACGCTGTTATTAGCTCTTACATAATAACAGTTTTTTTTTTTGTTTTTTTTTTTTTTTGCTCCGGTTTCAGCGACTGCGCCCCCGCCTTCGTCGCTCCTCAGGGGAGAAGTGAGGAGACGGCCAGCAAACTGTGGGACGTCAGCTGCGAGCTTCTGGGCATCGACTGGGACTGAGTCCTCCTCTTCGCAACGCTCACATTTCTCAGGCTTCCTCGGAGTCCCTCACACTTCTGTTCTCGGTTTTCTTCTTTTTTTTTTTTCTTTTTCCTCTCAGTTTTCTTTGTTTTTCCGTGTTCCGTACTCGAAAGCTTTCCTTTTCGGTACGTCCTACGGGAAGTAAAACAATGTGAAGGTTTTGTTTTTTTTCTTCTTTGTGAAATAAGATGCAGTAACTTTGGGTGTTTCGGTGCTCTGCTGCAGCTCGTTAGACCAGAACCAGTCTACTGTATCGATGGTTCATATCTTAGGACTCTATTTTCATAACACAATGTGAATACAGCAAATGGCAAAAAAAAAAAACAACAAAAAAAATTGATAACAAACTTGATCCTTTTGTAATGCTGCTGGCGTACGATTAGCTGTCAATGCAGGGTAAAAAGACCAGCATCTTTTTCATTCCCATAGGATTTCATGCTCATTTCTTAGGAATTTGCAGTTAAATAGTTCAACTCTAGTGCCAACTTTCTAAAAAAAAAAAAAAAAAAAAAAAGAAAAAAAAAGTCAAAAGCAGGGATTATATTCCACCATTTACTAGCGTGAGTGTGAGCCATAAATGTGTCGTTTTCTTTATTTTAAAAGGCAGGAACGTGACTTTTCCCTTTTTCGAGTGTCCCGATTGGCACATTTCCGCAGATTTGACCATCTCCCAACTTAACGTTTTTTTGTTCACGTCCGTCGTTGCCGAGAGTTTTCATTCTCTGTTTTATACAAGTCAAAACACGCCTTTTACGAAACTGACATTCATAGTAAAGAGTTGAATGTTTACATTTTATGTAAATAAACAGAAACATGACAACGAGGTGCTTGTGCAGATCTTGGGAGTTTCAACCCGTCTCGACATTTCAGGCATTCCGTAGGAAACAGCTGGTTGCTAGGTGACCTGGTTGCTGTTGAGCTCTGCCAGCGGAAAATTCACGATGGAACGCTAATCACAGGATTGCCTTTCATTCATTCAGGACTACATTTACCACAATGATAAAACTCGAATCAACACAGAGGAAACCAAATCCTGCCACAAACACCAGAAATAAACACTTGAACAAAAATCTGTGTATCAATAATTATTTTATTTCACAATTGACAAACAGAGCACAAAATCATTAGTCCCTGCATTTTTTTTCTTTTAAAGCAGTTACTGAATTACATACTTCATGATATTTTTCTCTTTTCCCCTAATTATTGGTTTCAGTATAAAGTGCGGCAGTGATGGGACACAACAGTCGTCGTTCAGTCGGGACGGAGGGCATCTTTGTCCAAAATGGTTTCATTTGTTCCTCAGTAATGACTCCGGGAAGTTTATGTCCACGTTTCAGGTTGGTGCAGAGACACACAAGGCAAAGAGGCAACACAACATCTCCACCGCCGGACGGTGCTTCTCACAACGTGTGACTGATTTAATGGAACTCTAAAAGTGACGAGTGGAACCTGTAGGTTCAGGAGAACGAAAACAAATTCAGGTTTTGTGACGGTGTGCGCGCGTGTTTTTTTTCTTTTCTCCTAATGTTACAAATTCGTCTGATGCACAGAAACTGTCTTGTCTACCACAAGGAGAGACCACAAAAAAAAAAAAAAAGTGACTAAGCAACAGTGTTTCTGATCTCAAAAACGAAGTGGATCCCTTCCTGCATCCCACCTGAAATTTAAACAGTTAAAATGTTCTTAAATGCCCTGAAATATAATTATGTCTTTGTACAGCTGCTTTAAAAGGATAGTTTGGGATATTTGAAGAGGGGTTTTGCTAAAAAAAAAACAAAAAAAAATGTCGAACCCCTTAATATCTTTCCTCCAGCAGATAACTTCTCATCCACATTAGAGAGTACAAGAGGCTAAAGCTAATGGCTAACCGAAGGTGAACTAACCCACCATATTTTAGATTCTTCAAATGGTTCCATCACGCGCCTTCACCGGTAAATGTGGATAGGCTTGCAATTTCCGTGTCAACGACTGCGCTGCTACTCTGATGCTCAGTCACGCTAGCAGCTGCTAGCTTCAAAACACCCAGCTGTAAAATGGCGGGTGTGGGGGGTGTGTGTGGGGATGTACACCGTCTCTCGAGAAGATGGAGACATTTAACATCGGCTGATGTTTGAACCGTTTCCCAGAAATAACATTTTCAGGTTTGAGGTGTTAGCTTAATAATTCTAGCTATAAATTAGCTTAAGCTAAAATGCAGTTAGCCTAAGCTAACGCTATTTTAGAAACTTCTACCATTTCTCCGATAATTGTTTTTAGAATCAATGGAGGCTGGAGACGACGCGTCAATAATGAGTTTCCTGAGTGAATAAAACAGTGGAAAAGTAAAACGATTTCAAGAACTGCATTAAGGCTAGCATTTTTTTTTTTTTTTAAATTTCCATTTTCCACTTAATCGATTAGTGCGACTGGAAAAACAGGTTCTGCTTTCATTGCGTGTTTCACACGGGAAAATTGTGAACTGTGCTCTGCTTCCTGCCTCCGCGTGCTATGAAAATAAGATCCGAATACCAACCTGTCAATGGATTAAAGGTTCCTAAAACAATGTTTCGGCAAACAAGTTTGAGTGACTTTTTTTGATACTGGAATTTAAGCTAACAAGTTAGCCGTTAGCTGCAACCTCCACGTCCAACTAATCTGGATAACGAGAATATCTGTTAGGTGTGTAACATTTTGACAAAGAACGTTGAAAGTGGACAAACAAAAACACACAGACATTAATATTGTTAATAGAAAAAAAATGGTAACATTTATCAGGGGATCTCCAGTAAGTTTTGGATGTTTTTTTTCCCTTTAGGCTGAGGTAGGAGACAAACGCGCGCCGACGCAGAGCAGCAGCGTTCGATACAGTCAAGTACCGTTCTTTTAAAATACCGTACCGATGAAAAGCGACATCGTCTTTCGAGAATCGGCACGGCGGTGATTCACAGCGACTCGCGTGACAAAAGGTTTCCCGACAGACTCTACCGTCGACACAGGCCTCGCGCCAGTGTTTGCTGGCGCCAACTTAGCAGCACGCACTTTTTGAGCAGTAAAAATTGATCCTCAAAGAGTTTCACATCCGAGAAGCCGATGCTACGATTTTTGTGTGAAATCTTCTGAAGTCAAAGAAAGAAAAACAAAAATCACTTGTCAGTTATACGAGTTCTAGAAAGAATTACTGCAAAATGCCAACGTGATGCACAGACGTGTCCTCTTTGGTTGTAGGGGAACGCCACAACTATTTCAAATGAATATTTGTTCACTTGAAATCTAAAACGATGTTTGGTGGCTTTTCCCCGTCAGCAGACTCAGCCTGGGGGTTTTGAACTAAGTCCTATTAGGTTTGCGTAACGCACGTAATTAGCAGGGTAGGACTGCTGTGATCACCCCACAGGAGGAAGGTCGACTCCTTACAGCTGTGGTGGGTAGAAACGACATGTCAGTGGGGAGATTGAAGCCAGCAGACTGAGGCCCAGGTCGCTGTGTTTCGAACACGTAGTGTGCGCGTCGCGTCTGGAGGTACGGACGTTTGTGCGACTCCTGTTGCGCCAGAGTTTCCCCTTCTTCACCGCGCGGTGGGCCGGCTCTGACGCGGGGGGGGGGATTTGCTGTGCTCCGAGAGCCACTGGCGGCAGATGTTCTGCATCACCGAGTCCTGAGCTCCTTCAGCCGCTTGCAGGACTTCCTGGACCAACGGGCCCGCCCGGCCCGGGTCCAGCTTCACGGCCAGCAGGTACGCCGGCCTCAGCTTACTGCACACCAGGTAGGCCTTGATCTGGGACAGAAAGTGTCAGACGCATGCAATTAAAATTGAACAGATTTTTCTTTTGTTCCGTTTTCTTCTCCTTTATTGAAGTTCACAAAAGACTGCCTTGTGGAATTGAAGCAGAACAAACACGGGTCTACCTTGGTTTCTATGCTCTTTATTTCCATGATGAGGATTTCCAGCTCCTTGGCCTGAACCAAAACAAAGGTGAGAATCAGACGGACAGCATGTCACGGTTTGTCCTGCAGCTTAACGTCGACCGATTTCTGCCTCTTACATCAGCCGGCCCCTTATCGGCCACAGACACACAGCTGAGGATGAGGGCGTCGCAGTCGCTCCTGGTGGCGGTGCCCGACTCGCCCACGCATTTGAGGAGCTGCTTCATGGCGCCGTACTGCCTCTGCCGGACGAGCCGGTGCCCCGCCTTGACGTAGACGGCCTGCGCCTCCAGCTGGAAGTCCTGTGAGGGCAGAAGGGGAGAGAAAGGAGAGGGGAAGTCGAGTAAAAACTTTAAATACTCTCTTGTGATCGGAGCTCCGTAGCGTAGCGGCTGGACTTTGCTTTTTTTTTTTAAATAAACGTGCCTGGATGACTCTGTACGCGATGCCGAACCCTTCCTCTACGTTTTTTCCTCCGAGCATCACCTGTGACACAAGTGGAAAAAAAAAAAAAAAACATGATTCCAGAATTCATTTGTTCACAAAAGTTCAATTAAAAACTGATGTCACTGGCAGCCTCTCGAGAAAAATGCTGCCAATATAAAAGACATCTTCAACGAAGACATGAATTGGGATAAATAATTTTTTTTCTTTTTAATTTTTTTTTAGCTGTGCCTCCCGAAACGTTTTACTGGCCTGGGCTCACACAGTCAGCAGGATGACGGCGTCAAAACCACAACGAAACAAATGTTCAATTAAAATGGCCTAGTCAAAGTCTAGACCTCAATCAAGTTGAGTAGCAAAACTTGAAAGTTGTTGTTTACCAGGCAACTCTTGAGCTACTTTGTCTCACGGCCTTTAAAGCTGCAAGAGAAACAGCTTTAAATACAAACACTAGGGGGTGCTAGAGCACCTGCCCTTTTTTCCCTTTGCACAAAAAAAGTGCCCTTCTGAAATCTTTTTTTTTTTTTTTGAGGCTATAATCGCATCAAAATGTGTCTCTCCATTCCTAAGTGGATCATTAGGCTCAGAAGGCGAGTCTGAAAAATCCAGCTTCACCTTGCAGGCGACCTCCATCTTCATTGGGTTTCCACCGAACAGCGTCGGCGGTGAGCCGGATCCAGTCGGCCCGGAGGGAGGTCTCCCGGAGGACGCCGCCACCTCGCAGCGATGCAGGAAGCGAGTCACCTCCAGCTGCAGTTCGATTGTGTTCATGTGCCTGCACAAAGTTCAGTCATCTCTGCTTCAAACGCTCAAAAACCTTGAAGGGGAAATAACAGAGGCCACAAAAACCCCTTTTTAAAATGCAACGGTTAAAACCGACGAGGTTCATCAAATAACCTGGACACGTCGCTGGATGACATCGTCTTCCTGAAGGAGCTGACAGACGGCTTCCTCCTGCCGGCGCCTCGGCCTTGCTGCTCCTGCAGGTACGTCTTCAGGTGTTCTTTGGCTCTGGCCAACCAGCGCTGGAGAACGACAACATAAAGAGTCAGACACAGGCTTAACTTTCCCCCCCAAAAAAAAATAAAATAAAAAAAATTATAATAAAATAGTCCACTTGAAACCAAGTAAGACAGAAATACCTGCTGCTCCCCCAGCTGCAGGTACGAGGTCGCTCCATGTGTGAAGAATCGTATGCAGGTCATCGCGGCGCGGACGTGATCCTGCACAGAAAACAGGAAATAATACGTTTAAATTCAGATTTGACGCTAAAAAAAGTTTTTTGTCCCGTCTGTGAGTTGTGCGACAGAGTATTAGGGACAGGCTACGAGAATTTTTGTTCAATTACTAAAATAGAAACGAAGTTTCCTCAGAAAAAAAACCAAAACATTTTCTCATTACAAAAGGTGTTTTAATAAGAGAAAGGCTGAGATAGAGTTAAGAGCTGATGTGTGCCGTTCTGTCTTAATTGCTTTAAAGTCCTTGTAATTTCATGCTAACGCGTTCAAAGATGAGGCATTTCTTGTTTGTTCAATATTATTTGCAAAAAGCAAGACGCTCCACATTCCTCACTTTAATGTTTTCTTATTTTCCCTGGTGGAGTTCTCAGAAAATGATGATTTATTCTCTTAATATCACAACTTCACTCTTGCATTATTTCAACTCGGTTGTCATACAACTGTATTGTAGGATTAGGACTTTCTCCTTGTGATTAAAGATTAAAAAAAAAAAAAAAAAAAGCCACAGTTCGGACGTAGAGCTGACCTGCAAACAGAGGCTGTTAAAAATGTTTGTCAAGCAAGATGGCCGCCGTGGGCGTGCTGACATCACTCTGAAATGGCACAAACCCAAGGATTTGGAGGGAGGGAGGAAGAATGAAATCCTCAAAATCCAAAAATGTAATTATTAAAATCGGATTATGGTTTAACCTGCATTATAAAAACTAAACCTTTACAGTGTTTGGACCCCGAAACACGCAAACATTAAAGCAGATCCTACCATCATGAACTGCTGCAGCTGGTACAGACAGTGATAGTACTGCTTCCGCTGCAGGAACTGGCACGAAGCGATCAGGTAGCGGCTCCACGAGTCCAAGCTGGGCTCTAGCTTTCCCATGATGCCCTGCAGCTTGCCGAGATGCCCTCGCTCCAGACACGGCTGCAACACGCCCTCCAGAAACACTTCCTCAGGACACTCCTGAGCCGCCGGACGGGCGCGCGAACACACACAAACAAACAAACGTCTGATTCTACAGCACAAGGGATCGACCCGAAGGCAATCCGTAACCACGGAGCCTCACCTTGGCGAGAAGATACGTCAAGGCTTCCTCGTCGCAGTTGCGGCGCATGTAGAAGCTGACGACAGCCAGGTGGGGGCCGTACGTCTTCAGGTAATAGAGACACTCCTGGTGGAGGTAGCTGCTCTGAGTCGGGGCGTCTTGTCGCTCCGCTGGACCGACCTCGTTCAGAGCGTCCTCCAGCTCCCGGAGCGACGCCAAGATGTCTTCGCCGTTCGACTGACGAAGGAGGCAGAAGGCGGCAGTTTAACAAACAGACAAACCAAATCGCAGCAACGGATCAATTCATCGAAAACGAGTGCGATCACTTGTGTTGGGACAGCAGCGGATCAAGAGACGCTCCTTTTTAAAGACGGTTGAAAAGCCGCCATTTTTAGAAACGCTGCAAACATTTGACACCCTCTGCACAAAGCATTATGTTTGCCTGCCCTGTCTGAGCTGAATGGTTATTAAGTCGACATATCGCCTTAATGTCATAAAACTGAAAGAATGAGGGGAAACCCTGATTTCTAAAAAGTGTGAAACTCAATAGTGACCATTATATATACATATGTAAACAACAAAAAGCTTCTCACCGGGGCGCAAGCGGGCCGTACGGCGGTCTCGAGGTGATGGACGATCTCCTGCAGCAACGGTGGGCCCAGATTGAGCTGGTTCCGGTCCACCGGAGGCTTCAGGCAGCGGGAAAACTTCTCCCTGGCTCCGGAAAGGTTCCCGGCCTTCAGAGACCCCACGGCCCACGCCTGCCACACGCCGCCGGGGTCCAGGCCGCTCTTCGTCGACACCTAGCAACACCGGCAGACGTCGTCACCACCGATCCGTTAAAGGGCGAAAAAAGTTGAAGTCGAGCCAAAGAGCGGCAGGAAGCCCCACCTCCACCGCCAACTGGTAGTGCTCGGCCTCCAGCAGCTGATTGCGCAGGCGCGTGACGGCCGTCGTCTCCAGGATGTCGTCCAGAGAGGGAATGTATTTGTAATTGGCCAGCACCAGGATCTTCAGCACGTCGACTTTGCTGATGTAGCTGCAAACGGGGAGAATGACGAAGAAGCAAAGCTTTGACGCCGACGTTCAGAGAGGATTGAACACATTGCTGTCATTCCTTCGGATGGAATGATGAGTGAAGAAAAGCAAAGACATTTATGAGGCAAATAAGTTTGAATTTATTGCGAAAAAGCCGATTAAAAACTGAAACCATAAATAAAACGGATTACGACGTCTCTACAAAACTGTCCTTGAACAAATATTAAGATGATTGGAATGGAAATTATTGAGCTCGTTTGAAGTAATTATGCAATTAATTGACTAATTAACCTAATTCAAGATTCAGTTCAATTCAAAAAGGGTTTACAGATCCCAAACAGAAATCAAATGTAGTTTTAACTTATGTTATCCAAGGTTCCTCAAAGAATTGTTGTTTATGGTGATGGCTGTGAGAAAGAAGGATCTCCTGTAGCAGTCTGTGTCACAGCAGTTCTACAGAAGCCCCTGACTGAAGACTTTGTTTTCTTGAATAACTCACATGAAGAAGGTGTGTGCGTTTCTAACCTGCTCTCTTCGTTTTTTAAGGACGGACAGAGTGGTAAGTGGGTGAAATCATGTGGTGAAATGTCAAATAAATACTTTACGTCACGCATCCTGTGACTCAAAGTGTCGGAGTGTGGTTGCAGCAATGCGCTACAGTTTTGTAAACCTTCCAGGATTGGTTCACTTTTGAGGGACTTCAAAACTAAATCGAAAGTATTTTCCTTTTCAGGTGCATAAAGCTATAAAGCTATCCGACACTTAGCTTCCCGCTAAGTCCTACCTGTCGCATAAAGCCAGATCGTGGCTCTGACCGACTTTCACGAACATCAGCTTGGCGCTGAACAGCAGCTGCCGCATGACGTCTGTGAGGAGGCAGGCGTCCACCTCCGGGTTGGTGAGTTTCCGGGACAGGGAGCGGCAGTGGTTGATGAGCTGGTGACCGCAGGCGGCTTGGTCGCTGTGCAGAGACAAGATGGCCACGCAGAGGTGCGCGCTGGGAGCCTGGTGGTGTTACAGAAACAGACGGCTACGTTTAAGCTAGCGACACTCAAGCAGATCACAATCACGGCTCTAAAGATGGGAAGCGTTTCATTTCACGTCGCTTTGTTTTGACATTTTTTTTATTTATGCCTAAATAAAAAAAAAAAAATGAGTCGAACCAAACAATGTAAAGTTGGACCTGCTCGTAGTAGAACTCGCTCCGCCGCAGCTGGTTCTCAGCAGGGCTTGTGCTCAGACGGATCTGTCGGTGGACCACTTCAGGCAGATGCAGCATCCCGTCCAGAGGCTCCTGGGAGACGACCGGGCTTCCGATGACTGCGCCGAGACAAGACAGAGGAGCGGGAGGCCACTCAGCAAACAGAGGCCCGCAGGCGAGAGTTACCGAAACAACGGTACGGGACGTTACCATACCTTCGGCAGACTCAGACTCCTCTTCGGAACTGCAAAAACAAAATAAAAGGAGGCGAGTTTGAGGAAAGACTGACAAATGAATGAAGGCTGGGAGTTTAAAGGGTAATTTTGTATTAATTTCCAAGTCCTGAGCTGCAACCTATGTTGTTGACGTTTCCGGTGCGCCCATAAACCTGACGCACAAGCGACATCCAGAAGCAACAGCGGCAGAGAACGAAGCTGCTTGTCTTGGCTCACCTGGGATTCATTTGTGCTTCGAAAAACAATTTGATTGGATGCTAGAAAAGACTGTTAAAGTTGTGCTAAAAGGAGTTTGCCCATCAGTGAAACTGCTCTCTCCTAAAATAGCATCTCAACGCTAAACACGTAGCAGTAGCGCAGACGTCCTCGATGCTAATGTCAGCATCCACACTTCGCATTTCTAAAGGACTTTTTTTCAAAGAAGTTCCACGAGTGGTGATGTTTTCATAACACTTTGCTCCAATCAGATGGTTGAATAACCTAAATAATAGATTGAAAGCAATAAATATCTTCCTTTTTGAGATTGAATGTTAATTTATTCAATAATTTAGCAGCAAAATTGATTTTTGAATGGAAAATGTTGCTTTCTTTTTGTCAGCACATGGCTTTTGATTAAAATGTTAGTATTTAAAACAAATAGAACACACACAAAAAAAGTGTGCGCCTTAAAAAGGAACTCACTCTGGGTGGAAGTGAAGGTAACACTGGTCGCAGACTCTGACTTCCTCTCCTGGACGCCCGTCGAGCAGCATCTTCCGCTCCGAACACGCGCTGCATACCAGGCGGCCACATCTCCGGCAGTGATGCCGTCTGTTGAACTGAAGACCAACAGGGACGGAGACGGCGGAAATAGTCAAGTCTGTTCCTTGAATTGCCAAAAAAACCCCGTCTTTTTTTCATGCAGGAAATGTCAAACTCATTTTCATTTTGAGCCACATCAAGATCATCACTGTTCTCAATGGGCCGGTTGTGCCTGAATGTATTAATAAAAACCACTGAACTGTTAAAATAAGCACACATCTGCCTAAGTATTCAATAAGGACTTCTAAAATTAAATAATATTGAACATCTTTTCACGTTGATCTGTATCTTCCAGATTTTCCGATTGTTTTTGTGATTTGTTGCAATGAAAATCGCAGATCTTGCGGCGCTAATTTGAAAATATAGTTTTTGCAACATTTTCAAATTTATGACGGTAACTTGCGATCAAGTAAGGCTGAAGCAGCAGCGTAGTAAAACTAAAAAAAAATACTGCCACCTGCAGGTGGGAGTTAGCAGCCACTTAAAGCCGATGGGGCCACATGAAAAGCTATGATGGGCCGGATTTGGCCCAAGGGCCTCAAGTTTGACACCTGTATTTTAGTGACTTCTAGTACCTGAGCAAAAACATAAAATACCACAAAAAAAAAAAAAAATATATATATATATATATCTAGAGATATATATATATATATATATATATATATATATAAATAAAATAAAAAATGAGCAAAATGTAAATAATGGATAAATGGAATATTGTGCAAACTGTTTTATTAGAAACTCAAACAGCTTTTCTATTTGTGGTTCGCTTGCTATAAATTCACTGCATGAATAACTTGAATTCATTCGATCCCATGGAGAACTTCCAGTTTCACAATATCAGAACCACAAGCAGGCTGCCACTCACCATGGTGAACCTCTCCCGCTGGCAGACCATGCACAGGTCGTGGTGGGTGTCGGGGACCCAGTCCTTCCGCGCCGGCGGTTGATCTGGGGGCCGGAACTTCACGGGCGAGCGCCGACGTCGCTCCGACGAGCCCCGATCCTTCTCCCTGTCCGAGCTGTTTGCAGACGACGTGTGTGTCGGGGTGCTGCCTGCCGTCGGACGCAGGGGAAGCAAACGTGAAAACATGTCAAGTAGAAAGAAACCGGATCATGAAGGGAGGGTGTTCGTCTCACTCGAGGAAGAAGCCGGAGAGTCGATTTGGCTGAACGACTGGGTGCTGAGCTCGTGCGCGGGACACTGCAGCAGCGTGTCCTGAAGGCTGATGACGGAGTCTGGAAAACAAGGTGACGCATATTTTGTTGCAACAAGCTCCACGGGGCTTTCTGAAGTATGACATACCCAGATCTAATTTAGTTTTCCCCCCATCAATTACAAACTCTATTTAAATAATCTTGTTAAAAATAAAGTTAACTCCACTGGGAAACTCCATCAGAGAAAATGAAGATGGAACATAAAATAGTTTGTTTTTTGTTTTTCGTTCCTTGCCAGAACTCTTTTTCATTATCCAGCCTATAAACTTTTAAGAGATATCGGAAATGACACTACAAACTTTTGGAAACCATCCGGCCGCCTTTTTAAATGTGTGAAATCGAAGCAACTGAGGTAAAATAAAGCGAATTTACAGAGGATTTAGAAAAAAACTGGCTAAAAATTGGCTACAGTTGACTCCAATGGAAGAGTTTTTTTTTTTTTTTGGAAAATCCAGTGTGATGAAGTAAAAATTACTGAAAGTTAATTAAATACTTCAATTAATTAATTTAGGAATATTTTACAGAAAAAAAATAAATCAATCAAAACCTCCAAAATATATGCTCAGATTTCTTGGGCACTACCAGAACTCCATACAATGTCATTTTGATGGTTTCTGGTCACTGACAGGTTTTTTTTGGGATGACCATTGTGCTCCAAAAACAAACAAATATGAAAATAAATACCCCATCCATAATCAGGCAGGAAATAAGAAGGTTAAAGTTAATTAAGAGCCCTAAGAACTGTGATTTAGATCACAGTTCGAAACCGGACCACCGACCTGAACGCGACCTCTCTTTGGGAGCGCAAGAGAAGTCCAGGGCCTTGCAGGCGTAGTCGGCCAGGAGCTTATCGATGTCCTCTGCGCTGAAGCCGGCCTCGTTGCCAACCAGCAGGCCGTGCAGCGTTTGCACCGCCACCTCCACCCACTCCACCTTCAGGTTCATCAGCAGCTGCTCGAGCATAAGCATGGGCTCTGAAAGCAGAGGGAAATAGTCCTGCCTGGCGGCCGCGGGAAGGGTCAGCAAAACCTGGAAATAGAAACATATTTATGGATGCTAAACGTGATGGGAAAGCTGACAAGAACTGGGCATCTGCAGATTTCAGGAAATCAAATTTACTACTTTTATGAAATCTAAGACAAAATTAAAAAAAAAAAATAGATTGAGATCATGCCTGTATTACAAGGATAGTAAAAACTGCAAAATTTCTGGGCTCTGCTTGTGGCCCTTGCTTAGAGCTCACTTACTTTTAAGCTAGGCTCAACATGCCTAGCTTAAATGTTTCACTGTTTTTTGGAGGGGGGGGTTGCACCCAGCCTCATATTGAGACATGGAGAAATGAGCCAGTTGCAAAAAAGAACGTCGTCTTGTCAACTGGCCATAAATTTTCCCTTATTGCTGTAGACGCAAAAAAGCTAGCTAGTTGGCTAGCTAGCCAACTAGCTAGCAAGATTCACAGCAGAGGTGGGCAGGAACTACTTACATTTACAGTTTGAGTAACTTTTTTAGAAAAGATGTACTTGTGAGTATTTTTTCCGACGCTTTACTTCTTACTTTTACTTGAGTAACTTCGCTGACTGAAGGACAAACATGTTCTAGCCAAACGTTCAGACACACACCGGCACTTTTTTCTTCAAGTTTCATATTGAAAAAAATGTATTTATGTTTCATATTCTTTTGCATGATTTTGTTATTTTGTAATTATGTTATTTCTATTAATAATTTAGATTTTTAAAATGCCAGAATTTCTTTCTGTTTTGGGTATTTTTGTCATTTTTAAATGATTGATGTTTTGACCAGTTACACATTGATTGAGCAGCTTTTGTTACCAAAAGCTTTTTTACTCTTACTTTAATCATTTCTTGAACGGCTACTTTTTATTTTTCCTTCAGTAAAAATTTGCTGAAGTAGCGCTAATCTTACATGAGTGCACTTTTGGCTACTTTCTAATTAGCAGCTAGTTAGCGTAGCGGCAGACGTCTCGAAACGCCGAGCACAATGAAGACGTCTGCAGCTGCGCACCACTCAAAAATTTTACCTGACAGAAAAGTGACGTGCGAAAAAGAACTAAAGTAAATAGTGATGCCTCGACAAAATGTAAGACTTGTGATCGACCTATTTAAGATCAACTTACATTTATTTAAAAACAAAACAAGTAAGACGGGAACAGATTTATGGGAGAATACCTGGAAAAGATTATAGTCTCCTTGCAAATCACAAGGCTTTCGGAACAGACAGGTTTCATAATGTGTGTTCGTGGCAAATGAGTTGTTCATTCATGGAAGACGGGATGGAAGGAGAAGACTTTTACTGACGAACGAAGGAAAACTACGCAATAGGATACTGAGAACATTCTGAGAACTCCAGAAAGTTCTCAGCAGAGGCACAAGCTGTACGTTCTGCGTTTTCAGGAAACAGACCAGGACATGCAGGTCCAGACAGATGCCTGGCATCCTGCCAACGACCTATGAAATGAACTGCCCAAACAAAACCGGAGCATTTATTTATTTGCAATTTACACTTTGCTTTTTGACGATCAGAGTTTTCTAAGAACATTCCCCTCATTTATGACTTTCTGTTCTTTTTGGGATATAAGTATGATGCAACATGGGCACGGATTTCATCTTTCAACACACACACTTATCAGGATGAGAAAAAAAAATCCCCGGCAACGCTTGGAGATCATTTATATGACAATTTATTGTTTTTACAAGAAACAATAACTTTGAGTTTGTTAAACTCTACAAGTGTGTCACCAATGATCCGGTTAAAAATAACTATTGAATTTATCGACTGAAAAATTTTCAGTTTTAAATTTTAATATTAACATGTTCTAAACAGCCTTTAAAGAGTTTTAGAAAAACACATTTGAATGATCCTTCAAACTGTCTTCATAGTTGGACATTTATAAAGCCACTAGCTACTATCATTTAACACCTGGAGTTGGCGAAGGACCCGGAACTGACTAACCTTTGATCCCAGATGAAGAGCATGGATGTGGCGCCGACGGGCCGGAGACACCTGCCTCTGGAAGTGTACGGTGAGGTAATCAGCCAGGAAGTGACACGCCGCCAGTCCAGGACGGCGATCCAGGGCATGCTCGCAAACGTCAAGGGCAACGGCAACGTCCGAGATGCTTTCAAGTAGCTGCGGTCGCAAATGGGGAAACATTTCAAGAGGAGAAAAGACAACTAAAGGGAGTGTATACAGATGTGGTCATGAATGTTGAAGGTTGTTTAATCTTTCGATTAGGGGTGGAGATATGTTTATGGTCTTTAAATCTTACAAACAAGAATCTGTCTCCTTTAAAAAGACGGTTTCTCCTTTCTGAACAAAGTAGAGCAGATTCTCCAAGGATGATTTCTCCAAGAAAAAATACTTTTCAGTTTCTCACCAATTATGTTTGTCGTCTAAAGCTCTTTTTTTTTTTTGCTCAATAAGGTGATTAATCCAGACCTCAAAAGCCTCATCTGTCAGTTCCTCCTCCAGCAGATGAAGCAAATGCTCCGTTTGCAGCTGCAGCTTCAGCTGGTCAGAGACCAGATAAAGCTCCGTCCACTGCTTGCAAAGAGAAAATTCCTGCAATACAGAGACAAAAACAGACCAATATCAAGATTTTTGAAAACTTTTCACACATGTATTTTCATTCTCTAGGCTACATTTTTCACCTAAACTCTTACAGACAGTGCATTGATGTGCTAACTACACTGATGCGGGTTGAATGCACCCACTTTTGCCTCCAGGATCACCGACAGCGTCGTCTCCGGGTTTGCTTTGGATTCCGTCCTCAGCTCCTGCCAAGTTTTCCCGGGAAAAGATGGATGCAAATTCATCATCTGTGGCGGGATGAGACGGAGTAAATGGCTCTGAAATCGCTTGAAAAATAAACGCTGTTAATTGTGACACGCACAGACTGCAAAACGCTCCGTATTAAAAGCAAATGGTGACTGGAAAGGCTGAGCAGGAGAAAAAGAAAGAAAAAAAAACAGACTGTAGAGTCGGATGTTTGAGGTTCAGGGTTACCCAGTGGTAGATGCTGAGTTCCTTCTTCTTGAGCTCCAGGTCGGCGTTGAGCGAGGTTTGTGTGTCGGGGTCATTGAGGCAGAAGTCGATCAGCTCCAGACAGGCGGACAGGGGCCAGCGCTCCAGGGCCTGGAGGGCAACACGGGCTCGCAGGTTGGCGTCCTGAACCCGGAACAGATGATCGACGCCTTCGGCTTCCTCTGCACGACGAAGGAAAAACACTTCACCGTCAAAACCAGACACTCTGGTTTTGAGGACTAAAATTAACTTATTCAAAAAAATAATATTTCTAAGTTTACATCCGTTAAAAACGATCTCCTATTAATAGACAAACCGGCTCTGCACTGTATCTAAGTCGAACAGAAAGGTTGAACTTTCACATGTTGATGTTGGAAGTATTATTATTCTTTCACTTATGTTGTTGTATTCTAGGAACTCTTACTGAAAGAGAGGAATTTAAATATTTGTTTATTTAAATCTTCTAATACGGCATTAAAAAAATGTTACTTTTTGAAGTCGGAAATTTCTTAGATTAATCTCAAATTTTCTATTTTCTATGTACAATTGCCCTATTACCCTTTTGTAAAGGAAAACCTGACTGGTGCATATCTGTAAGAAGAAAAAAAATCCTTTAAAATAGATTTTTAAAAAACAAAACAAAATGACTCACAAAAAACATTAAGCCATGTTTTTTTATACAACACTCCATGAAAGCCTCAAAGTAAAAAAAAAAATAATAATAAGGAAAGAAAAAAAAAAACTTCCCACCTCCTAAAGCGGCGCAGACCAGCAGGCGGTCCTTTAGCTCCCCCTGCTGGCTGCCTCCCTGCCCGTACAGCTCCAGCAGGGTGAGGGCTCGGCCCAGGTCTTTGGTCACCACGGCGTTTTTAAAAGCCTCGGCAGCCAGAACCTGGGTCAGCTCTTCTTGTGGCCCGCACAGCAGCAGACCGATGAGTGGTTTCCCACAGATGGCCCCACCGAGGTCGGTGGAGCCCTCCTCGCCCTCGCCAAACGGGTTCCCGAGCACCGGCTCCGCCATGGCGTGAAGGTACGCCTTCAGGATGGGGAACTCCCTGAGGAGGCCGTCGGCCTCTCTGGATATCTGCTCGGCGGTGAGGACAGCCTCCTTTCGTCCGCTGCGGAAGTATCCGGATAATCCAGATGACTTGGCGCGGGGGGCTTCTCCCTTACACGCCGTTAAACACGCCAGCGTGGCCAGCAGGGGGCAGCGGGACTTCAGGAAAGACAAGGCTGAGGCTGTCAGGAGGAAGGTGTTTGAGGAAGACGAGGCGGAAGACGATGAGCCGGAAGAAGACGAGGCGGAAGAAGACGGCGGAGACGTGGAGAGGTGGATGGGTGAGGACGACGGCTCGTCCGCGGAGGCCTCGGACTCGGAGCTGCAGTCCGACGGTGGCGGCTCGGCCGTCGCCAGCATGGTTTGCATGGTTTTGTAACTCTGAGAGTGCATTTGATGCAGCAGAGATAAGCTGTCGACGCTGAAGGCGTCGCCGGCTCTCCTGCCGTCGCCGGAGGACGTTTCGTCTGCTGGACGCGAGCGCCACACGGGCAGGGCGTCGCAGCATCTCTGAACGATGACCTGCTGGACGCTCAGCTGCAGACCCTCCTGCTGCAGCACTGACAGAACTCTGGGATTTAGGAAACAACAAGTCAGGCAAAAAAAATACACAGGCTTTAAATTTGACCTTACAGTCTCTTACAGAAATTTTTCTACAATCAGTGCATTTCTATTGTCACAATTAAACACTACTTTGTGCTGATCTGTTACACAAAACACCTTAAAGTGGCAGAATTATGTGTTTTATTGTTATGCGTTTCCAACTTTGTTACTTTCAGTTGTTATAAAAATGCTATATAGTTTGACTTCTAATAAACGTCACTGTGAAAATTGAAATTGGGCTTCTGTCTCTTTAAGAAACTCCTGCTCTTTCTGAAACTCATCCCAACATGGCTCCTCCAGTAACCCTATAGCAACTATGGTTTTTCTTAAACAGCGTTTTACTGAGCTTTAACCATGAAAGGATTAAAGGATTTCTCAAACATGCAAGAAAGATTCCAAGCAACACTCCAGGTACATTTCACATACAGACAGTCGATTTTACTTCCTTATTAAGATTCTGTGTCTCTGCAGTGCATCCTGTTTTTAATCCCCCAAAAAGTTACAAAAAGGTTTCAAAAGCGTTTCCATGAAAACACTTGTGACATGTGGGATTTCTGAGCGTACCTGTCAGGAGACACCTGTCTGTCAAACAGCAGGTGGGAGACGAGCTGAAACGGGGTTTGAAGCAAAAGCAGGAGTGGATTTCCAAGCTTCACTTGACTGCTTTGGTCTACGGAAGAAAAATAAGCAGGAGTAAAAAGAAAAAACAAACAAACAGTGAGATAATCTTACCTTCTGAATGGAGACTCCTCACCAACACAGAGGCGAGTGTGTTGACGTAGTCGAGGAAGCTGCGCACGTAATCCGGCCTGGCCAGGCCTCCGTCCGGCTCGAAGGGACAGAGCTGGTCCAGGGAGCGGAGGAGCTGCTTCATGCTGGAGCGCACAGGGTGAGCGTCCAGCTCCGCCGGCTTCAGACTGGCCTGATCCACCAGCAGGCTCAGAACACCGCTGCCCGCTCCGCCCTCTGGCACCCAAGACATAACCAGCAGAGACACAGCAGCTCGTAAAAAATCAAATCTGACTTTACGTACAAAAAAAAAACTAGAAAACAATGGAAAATCAGCTGACAAACAGGCTTTTTCTGTTGTATATCATTTCTATGTTAATAAGTCAGCCTCAGCTGACAGCAACAACAGACCTGCTCCCTCTGTCGCAGCACTCAGAACCTGCAGCGGGTTCTCCAGACGCTGGGTCAGACCGAGCCGGGCGGAGATGCTCTCTTCGCTCAGAGTCGGGTGGCAACAGAGCAGCACTTCCTGGATGCAGCAGCCAAACGGGCTGGAAAACGCCTGGTCTTCCCCGGCGGCTTCTGTAAACACAAACAAACGCTGTTAAAACAACAAAAGAAAGAAAGAAAGGAAGAAAGAAAGAAAGAAACAAAGAAAGAAAAGAAAGAAACAGAGAGAAACAAAGAAAGAAAGAAAGAAACAAAGAAAGAAAGAAAGAAATACCGTAACCTGTACATTTATGTTCATGATGCTTTCCCACAGCTTGCTATGATTGTGCTATGATATTGTGTTTTCCAGGCATACTGCGCCGTTTTATAGCACAATAAATTTACCTTCAATTGTTATGTATCAAATATGATTTAAAAGAAATTTTAGTTCCTAATTTAACGCCTTGAAATTGGACCTCACCTTAGCTTTGCCTTCATACACTATAGAGCAAGGCAGCGTATTTTCAACAAGTGGCTTTTATTTCAGTCATTCCTTCTGTGAGTTGCATGACGGGAGTATCAGCTCCGTCAGACTAGCCATCAGCAATTAGAAGTTGACTTGAATTCAAAGTCCAAATGAATAGATGATGTAAAAGACATTGTTTTTTAGACATGATGTAAAAAAATCAAAAATCTGACATCACTCTGAACTATGGAAACCCCAGGACTGCATTGGTTAAGAAATTAAAATGTTTTCCAAAAATACGAAATCTTCAAAAAAACCAATATTTGATTGATCAATGCAGTCGATTTATTCCACATTAAGTGTGACAACCAATAAGATTTGACTATTTTCATTCACCTGTTTTGCCTGAAGGCTTATGAGTGGCAGAAGGATTCAGGATCTTGCTGATCTGCTGTAAAACCATGGGAAACCCACAGATCCCCTCAGAATGAGGCACTTTACGGTCAATTCTCGTCCCTTAGGAAGAACATAAAAAACATCCGAACTCACTCAAATAATCGACGTGACTACATTCATCTGACGCTGCAAAATTCAGGGGTCGTACCGCGAGCTTCGAGGCTGCCGGTGAGCCGGCGCTCTGCCGTGTCCAGCAGCTGTCGACAAGTCTTCCAGAGCTGGCAGTGGCAGCAGGCCAGGTCGAACGCCGCCATGGCGGCCGGGCTCAGCTCCTGGAGCAGCGCGTGCAAGAGGCCCGAGGCGTCCGAGGAGCAGCGGCTCAGCCAGTAACCTTCCTCCAGGGTGGGCAGCGGGTGAGCAGGCGTGCTGAGGAGACGGTCTGCGATGTCTGAGATGGAGTAAAAAGCAACACCTGCAGGGGGAAAACAGCAGGAAGTCACTAAAATACAGTGACTAGATACATATTAGACATCCTGGGAGAAAAAAAAAAAAACCCAATCCAATAGATGACAGACCTGCTGCTGCGGCACTACCGATGGCCTGCAGCGTCGACAGACCGCTGCTTCCTAGCCGACTCCTCCCGCCGCCAGGAACGGCCGCCGCCCCCAAGCCCTCGGAGGACGACGAGGAGGAAGACATGGACTGACTTTCCATCTTCTGCTCCACCTGTCCCAACTCCGCCAGGACTTCTTTGTAGCGCTCCATGAAGGCCAGCTCTCCGCAGCAGGGCGCCCCCGCCAGGTCGAACACTAACGACACCTGGAGAGGAGCTCAACTTACAAAAAGTCCATGTTGCTGTGGCGACGGCGACACGCTTTCCGGCGCTACTGATTTGATAAGAGACCTGATGTGCCTGCATGAAGTTTCCCCGGCGGATGCAGGACATGAGCAGAGATTCCGGAGGAGACAACATAGCGGGCACCAACCAGCTGTGGGGGCCGCCGCACGGGCAGAGCTCCAGCTCCGCGCAGCCCGCCGCCGGCCCGCCGCCGCCACCGCCGTCTGGCATCGAAGAGATGGGAAAAACGGAACAGGTTCAAATTCGATTCAGACATTTAGCTTCCAAAAAGGCTAAGACTGGAGGATTTTACTAACAAAATATAAAGCAATTAATCGAATCAATCGATTACTGAAGTAATCGTAAACCAATTTAGTAATCGATTAATCATTAACTGGCTTTTACAAACTCAAAATTATGCCCTTTGCTGAACAAATAAAATGCTCTAAGAGAAATAATTAGGCCAAAACTATAAAAAAAAAATTTTTTTTTAATCTTAATCTTAATTTTTTTTTATCCGATTACTTGATTAATCGTCAGAATTATAGGGAGATTAACCAATTACTAAAGTAGTTGTTAGTTGCAGCCCTATGCTTTACCAATTTTAGGATTTTTCTGAGCTAGGAAACGTGGAAGTTTTCCATTTCTGTTCACCACGAGACAATCCTCTGTGGAACCAACATTCAGCTGACATTCGTCTCAACCAACTCGGTTTGTCAGATTCACCTGAGGCGCTGGTGCTAACTTCTCCGTTATGTTTCTCTACTGAGGTTTGTCTCTCGGCAGCAAGTCTCGACGCTTTCCTCCTCTTCCTCGAACTCGGCCTTTTCCTGCATCCCAGGTTGGCGACAGACGAGCTGTACGCTGACATCTGCATGGGGTTCTCTGAACCTGCAAGCATATTGTCCATTAATGCTTTCGCAGTCAGCTGATAACAGCTCAACGGTGAACTCCCAGCTTACCAACATTGAAATAATCTTGAGATAACAGGTTCATCTCAAGAAACCTATGCAGAAACCTAGTCAAGAGCAGTCATACTCTAAAATACTTTCCCCCAATGGTCTTTTGAGGAAGCAAGTTAATTCCTCGACGTTTTCTCAAGATCACGAGTTCATTTTCCGATGGTTTTCTCGAGATAAAGGAATAATTTCCCATGTTCTTGAGAAAAAGAGCTAATTTCCCGTTTTCTCGAGATAAGTTAATTACGTGGCTATTTTCTTGAATTAATTTTGTGAGGCTTTTCTCAAGCAAATGAGTTAATCTCCTATTTTTCCTGAGATAACAAGTGAATTTCTCCATGGATTTCTCAAGATAATGAGCTAATCTCCACCAAATGGGAAATTAAACTTGTCATCTCTGGAAAACCAGCAGGAAGTTAACTCAAATCTTTTAAAGCTCACCGTCTGCGGTGCTCTGGTTGCTGGTGATGATTTGGAGCCGCCACTGGGCCTCCGCGGTGCGCTTCGACAACCTCTGCAGACGGGCTCCGAACGTCTCGGCCGTCACAGAGCAGCCGAGACTCGCCGCCGCCTCGGCGTCGCGAGGCAGCGCTCTTCCCGCATCCTGTCCCTCCTGCTGACCCACCACACACATTCCCTCCAGCCCTTCTTTCAGCAGCTTTAGAAACCCCTCCATCGCAGCGCCGTCCACCAGAAACCCCCTGCAGCCGTGGAGGAAGTGGCCCAGGTCCAGGTGGCCGCCATGGGAACGCGGCTTCTGGCTTTCGGTCTCATCCGAACTGGATTTCCCCGCTTCCGCATTTTGATCTGTTGAAATCGATGAGCAATCTGACTGTGTCTCCTGTCCTGTGTTCGGGTTTGAGTCTGAGTCTTTTTGTGCGTGTTGGACAAAGTCAGAGGTGGACAGAAAGAGAAGGGAGAAGATATTCTCCAGGAGCTCCAGGCGGAACATGGCGGGTACGGTCTCCAGGTAGAGCTGACACTCGGATAAATAGTGCTGAAACATGTAATGGCAACCTGGGGAGGAGAAACGGGCATCTTTAATAAGACATTGCTCTAATCGAACTGAAACCGCTCATGGATAACCGCATCTTTATTTGTAGGGTGTTTCCACCCCTGACAGTCCGGTAAACTCAGTTTGATTAGGAGCCAAAGTTGTAACGTTTGTTACATTTTTAGCTGGTGAGGTTCACTTTCACACTGCACCAAACCCTCTGAGAAACCCGTTTCCCCCCTCGCCTCTTGGGGCGCTGCACCAAGAACCACCGAGGGAAACTACACTAAAACGTGAACAAAAATGGACTAACATGAGATTTTTAGCGGATGCAGGATTTCTCTCTTGTCTTTGGTAAAAGACAATGAGCCGTCTCTCCCGCCAGCGTTTTTCTCTGGTGTTTGCTACCTGAGGTTATGTTTCAGTTGTTCAAATGCATGTGAACGCCAAGTGAACCGAAAACCGCTCCAAAAGCAGTTTGTTGCGGTGCATTCTGGGTAAATACTAGCAAAACAAGCACACAAATCTATCTAGTGGAAAAAAAGGCTTGTGGTCTTTTACCAACGACAAAAGTGAAATCCTGCAACCACCAAAATGGAACGCTGCTCCATTTTTGCTTACATTTGGCAAAGAAAAAAGCTGTGTTCATGTCTTCTTCTGAGGTTTTCGTGTCGTTTCCTTCAGTGGTTCTTGGTGCAGCGCCACCACAGGCGAAGGAGAGAACAGGTTTCTCAAACAGTTTGGATCGTTTGACACGGTGCGCGTGAAAGCGAACCGCAGCAGCTGAGAATGTTACAAACGTCGCCAATTTTGGTCCCCGGTCCAACGGAGTCTACCGGACAATCAGGTGTGAAAACAACGACAGTCTCCTACCTTCTGAGGAAGCCGAAGCTTTGCTTGTATCCGTTTCAGCTTCTGTGGACTGGTGACGCTGCGCGCACTCGCACTCGGCACAATTCGAGTATTTATGGAAGTTGACACACAGAGCATAGATCGCATACTTCATGGCGCAGAAGGCCTGGAACAGGACGATGTTCCTCTGCACGCTGGCACTTTGACTGACCGCGTTGTCTGCAAGAAATCAAACCAGGAACCAAAGCGACAATTCAGAATGCGACGCCGGTATTTACTTGGGAAGAAAATGTACAATGTAAACCTGTTTGAGGTGAATTTGGCAGTTGTAGGAGATCTAATATCCTGCGTTCCTCGTACTCAGGCAAAGGAGTCAAAGAGTGCAGAATGTAAAGAGCTGAGTGATTGTCCAGATTCTGCAGCTGTGTCTGCAGAGCCTCCCTGGATATCCCTCTGCACGCACACACACACACGGCAAGCATATCACCTATGAAATTTTTATTTAAAATCTATAAGAACATTTTAGAAAAAGGGAAACAAGGTGCTTACGGGTTGTTGTTTTTGCACCACTCGAGAATTCCCAGTTGGGAGGACAGAAGGTTACAGAAGTCCTGAAGAACCAAGTCATTGGCTGAACTCTGGAGAAAGAAAAATGAGTTGAAAACATACACAATGCATTCGCAAAGCATTAAAGACAAAGTGGAAAACATAAAGTATGATGGTCAGTGAGTTCATAATTGTGTTGGAAAGCAGGCATGGGCTGAGCATCAATGAGTGTTAAAGTTTATTAAAGTTTCCAGTAACACTTTATTTGAAGGGTGTCCATATGACTGACATGACATTCATAAATATAACAAAGCACCAGTTCTGAGGATGAATGGTTATGACTGTTATCATGTAGTGTCATTCAGGAAATAATGACACTTTTAATGCAAAGTTAGTAGACTTTTAGTGCAAGTTTTAGTTCCACTTTACATTAAAAGTGTCATTTTTTTTACCAAATAACACAAAGTTGATGCAACTTTTAGTGCACCATGCCTCATTGCTTAGCATTGTTACAACTGTAAAGGTCAACATGTTAGATTTTTGTAATGCTACTTGAATTTCGAAAACCATAAAAGAAAAGCGGTCACGCTTCCAAACGGTCGGACAGAATAAAGCGGGTGTGTGAACAGGTGCGTTGCGTTGGTTTTCACCTGCTCCTTGTGAAGGATGTGCACAAGCGCTTGAGCAGCGTCGAGGCTGCGGCACTGACTCCACCCGAGCAGCAGCAGCAGACGAGACAGGGGCCGAAACTCCAGCTGCAGCAAATCCTTCAGCGCGCCATGCTCCCCGCGTTTCATCAGGTCGAGCCCCGCGACCTTCAGGACAGCAACAGTCTCGTGTCACACGGCTCGATTCCATCATGTACGCTTTCTAATGAACTTCACGTCGTCTTTTTGAAATAGAAAATGAATCCCTCTCTTGATTGAGCAAACCGGCACCTTACCAAAACCTGCTCGAGGAAATGCTTCCCGCTACTAAGGCACTCAAAGAAGATGGTCCTCCAAGCAGAAGGACGATCATTTTGGCTACACAAGCTGAGGGCGAGCTTCTCGGCTTCAGGTAGGTCCACTAAAAAAGGGGACAGACAAAACAGGGAAAAATTTGAATTTTTGAATGACAATTTTAGTATTTTCATTTGATTATAACAGCGCTTTAGCTTAATAAAAGCTAAAAATGTTAAAAAAAAAAAAAAAAAAAACGTCTTAGTTTCATCGAAGTTGCACTGCAAAGGTCATCCAATGGAGTTTCCTCATTGGGAACTTCTCTGTTTGGAGTGGCACTGAGTTATATATCGGTGCAGCTTTTAACGATAAGAGGCCGTTCTTCCTCTTTCCTTCTGCTGCTGTGTTAGAAAAATTATCTTAGTTCATTTACTTTTATTTGAATGGTTATGTTTTTATATTATTCTGTGTGTTATTTTCTTGACTCCTTTCTTTTGTAGTACACCCTTGACTTGTCTTTTAGGTTTTCTCTTAAGGGTTTAGAGATGTTTCACACATTCCTGTATTACGAGCTGCGCTGATCTTTATCTGTATCCTGAGAGTGGTCACCCTTGTGTTTTAACAAAAGGGTGTCAACGGAAGATTTCCAGAAAATCCTGTAGGATAGTTTGTTGGTCAATTGTTTGTAATTGCTTGCATGATTGTGTGAAAAAGCCCACCCCTTTGTTTGTTAACATAATAAAAGGCAGTTGGGGACGGAGAGCCGGCAGGAGTTGAGCCCAGACAGAGTTTAGCGACGGTTCTCCGTGTCTGGCTCTTCTCCCCTTTTCTGCACAAAAGTAATTGGTATCTTTGGTTGATTCTTGTAGGTTGGGGAACAAAATAAACCCAACATGCTGCTTCTTCGCAAAATAAAACCCACTGTTAACATGAACGGTGGGCAATACAAGTTTTACATTTCATCACGATATTCTGAGGTGTCATGAGAGCAAAAGTGACAATTAAAAAAAACATCTGCGAGGTCGTCAAACACACGGCCTACTCTGATGCTGGATGTAGTCAAATCTGCCCTCGCAAATGTAGGCAACCACCTTCTCTGTACGGTATGCCTGAAATGCCAAGAAAGGACACGTAAATAATATTAAAAAAAGAAAGTTTTTACAACTTCGCTCTTTTTGTTTTCAAGTTACTGCAGAACTTAGTTGTTAAAATACAAATACTGCTCTAAAAGAAAACATTTATTTTAAAAAGGGACTTTTTTTCAGGACATCCATTTCTGAATTTACTGATGTGGCTATTGAACAAAAAGTGGATAAAATTGTGAAAATTGCAATTTAAGACAAGTCCACACACTTTTAAGGCTTTTCCAGACATCAGAAGGTTTTCCATCTAGATGAATCTGGATTTTCAAAGCTGATCGTACATTGTCAACTTTGAATCTCTCTGTTTTAAGGGATCTTTTTTCCTTTTTTTTTTTTTTTTTTTTTTTTTTTGAGTCATTTTGTTGTGAATTGGCACAATTAAAATAAATCTCATTGAAATGGACTGAAACTATGAATGCCTCAAAGATATTTTACAGAAGATTACCAACGTCCTGTAAAATATCCATAACTCTGAAAGTAAAGTTATGAAAAAATGTCAAAAGGAAGATTTTTTTTTTTTTAATTCATAAATGTTCAAATCGAAGTCTGTCACGAGTCATTTAGGGCACATGGCAAACATGTGGAAGAACACGATCTGGTCAGATGGGAGAAAAATTTTACTTTGGATTTTTAAGGGGTTTTTTTGTTTTTCTTTAATGACAACACTGCTGTTTAGCAAGGCTCCCTATGTACTGAACAACTTAAGAGCAAATGTTTATGTTCATCAAATTTAGAGAACAGATAATTGGACAAATTAAGACAAAAAAAAAAAAAAAAAAGGAACAAAACCTTCCAGTTTTTCTAACACCAGTTTAAATGTGGCAAAGCTGTAAGACTGCAAAACCAGAAGTGTGATTTAAAAGGGGAAAAAGAGGAAATCTACTTTTCGTCCCTGGCACTGCTAAAAGGAAACCTATTTTAAAGCTTCAACTGTCTCCTATTTTTAGCACGAGGTCTTATTTTGTTCTTTAAATTCAGAAAATGTTATGAATGTCCAAACTGAGTTTTTTCTCTCAAACATAGTTACTGCAAAGGCCAAAATAGTTGTGGTCATAACTGTTGAAAGGATCAAGCGTTACTTTCCCACACAAACACATCAGAAAAGGAAGTGACTTATACAGTCACGTGGCTTTGTCTGGGAACGGGCTGGTCAAATGAAGTAACACGAAAACCGTCGTCAAGGAAATCACATCTTGAGGCCCGTTTCTAAATTCAAGCCTTTTTCAAAGTCCAGATCCAGGCTGAACGAGAAGTCAGACTGCTCCCTGTCTGCAGTGCAGAAAGCGGGGACACAATTAGGGAATTGGAAAAATGGAAACGTTAGGTGGGCTTTCTACAGCAAAGTTGGGGTCTTCCAACAATCTAAATACTCATTTTAGCCGTATCTGCTGCAGCAATTGATAAGTGAAAAACATTTATTCAACAGAATTTTTCCTGCTAATTGTGTTTATTGTAAATGCTGAAAGTCGCATTTACAGACATAAGTCTGGAGGTTATGAGTTATGTCAGCGTCTGCTTATACTCAGCTGTTCAAATCCTCTAAAGAATAAAAGTGTTTGTGTCTGCTTGTTATGTCTTCTTCTTCTGTACTCTTTGGAAGGGGTTTAATGAGAAAGGAAATTGCAAAATTTCTTGAAAATAGTCAGAAAGAAGCAAAAGAAAAAAACAAATTACCAATACCGTTGCAAACTTCCGGAGAGATTGATTTATAAATAAACGTAAAGTCAGTTTTCTCAAAGTAAAGTGGGTTAAATGCGTTTATACGACACAAAGACTTCGATTTTTATTGGTTAAAAAAAGAAAACGTTATGAAAGCGCGTCTTTTTTCTTTCAACTTCTGAATTTTGTACTACTTTGCGCTGAACTGTGATATAAAATCCCAATGGAATGCACTAAAATTCATAATCTCATCGTGGCAAGAGGAAAAGCTCCAAATGTGCGAATCATATTGGAAAACAGTCTATCTGAAACATTACATCAATGTTTATCAAGGTGGTTTGTTTAGTTTAGGTGTCCAGGAGGTATTCTTTTTTTTTCCTAAGAGGGAAATTCAATTTGACATAATATTTACAAATAAGGCAAGACTGGGAGTCGCTTGACCAAGAATCATGGGACTTGAGTGAAACATGACCATAATAATCATCTGAGCTCATGATGTGAGCAGAAGGAGTCTAATTTAATCAGGTCAATCCCGTTTTTTCAAAACATAACCAAGCTGTCTGCCATTTTTAAGAACACAATTAGTGGGTAAAAAAAAAAAAAAGTTTCAGTAAAAGCATATTTTCCTTCCATACATAAGGCGGATTAGAGGAATAGAGAGGATAATTCACTCATTTATCAACTTTCTTTTGGTAAAGTTTTTTTTTTTTTATATCAGTCCGGTTAAATAATATTCGGTTATCTGTCAGAAACTGCGTTTCCGTTATAAACGTGCACAAAATTTTGTCGATATTCCGCTAATGTCGAAAATAAAACACAGTTTTGTTCCGTTTAAATAACAAATGCAGTTAAAATCACACATGAATGCATTTGTTCGCACGATTAGTCATTAAAAAAATAGAAATCAACATCCTGTCATCTTCTTTGTCGTTCCCACCAGTAGTAACATGCGTTTGGTGATCACGTGACTCGTGCGATGGGAAATAAGAGTCGCAGCTTCGAGAAGTACACTGATTTCAAGATGGCCGAAAAAAATCCACCTCATCCTAGCACAAAAGCTTACCTAAAAACTTTTGGAAATTACCCCGTTTCAATTAAACCAATTTATTTACGCAATTCCAATTCGCTCGGTTTTAGGCTCGGCGTAAACGCTTCTCGCTCCAGGCCTCACGCCCCACCTTGTGTTTCAGGCGCATTTCTCAGCAGGTGGTCTCTCTGCAGCCGCCGGGCGGTGGAGCAGTACACCGAGACGAGCGCGTCGCATCGAGGCCGCAGCAAGCAGCCGAGGACCCTCTCCTCCCGCAGAGGGCCTCCTCGGGCCGACCACAGCGCTTCGCACAGCGCCTCCAGCTGCGGCGTGCCTCGGTCCGAGCTCCACGGCATGAGAGCCAGGACGGAGTAGATCTCCTCCACCCACTGCTCCACCCTCTCCGGGCTCCGCTCGGGGCTTCCCAGCTTCCTCATAAGGTGCTGGATGAATTTGTGCTGCAGGCCTCCGCTGCTCGACTGATCCTGCAGCAGACGGGAGGAAAATGATTAATTAGATATAAATGTTACACCGTTGAACACGGTGGTGGAAGAATGGCTGGTTTGGGAGAGTTTACCAGCAGGAGCAACTTTTGATCGCTGACATATTCTGAAAATACCTAAAGTCTTGGTAAGGTACTCACTCCCTTTAAAGTTTTTATGCTAAACCCACACGCTTCAGTGTATTTCACTGTGATTTTAAGAGATAAAACAAAACATACCATACATATAATAACAATAAAGTGCAAGAACAAACTGCTGGCAACATTTTTTGCATATATAAATAAAAATGAAAAAAATAAATGGGAAAAGGATCCATGGAAACCCATAGTCAATCTTTTGCAAAATCAGTTTTTGTTGCAGCAACAGCTGCAGGTTTCTTAACATTTCTGACTTTGATTGGGCCACTGCTACAAAAGAATATGGCTGAAAGCAAAGCACCTGTGTACTCTTTCATCATAATATGATTTATCATTACATCACAGTAATTATAAGTTACTGTAATGCTGACTAATGTCCACTGTCCAAATGAAATAAATGAAATATGCTTCAGTCTAAAATTTCACTGTAGCTCTGACAGGAAGTCTGGTGTTGTCCTAATCAGATGCAAACTTCCCGCCACAATCTTAAATCTTTTGCAACCTCTTTCAGGACTGTTCTGTATCTAGGTTACAAGATCACGAAAGAACCATTTTGAAAAATGTTGAGGAGGCATTTAGGTGTTTGTTTTGGTTTTGGTTTTTTTTAATCATACCTGGTATTTTGAATGCTGACCAGGAAACTTCAACTTTGGCCTCATCTAACCCAACTTCCTTCTTTCACAGGTTATGGTTTCCCCTCCTAGTGACAAACTTTAAATTGGATTTCTTGAGGTTTTCCTTCAACAAGTGCTCTCTTCCTGCCACTGTTTCATGAAGGCCGAGTATTAAAAAGAACAGAGCTTTGGCTCTCTCTTAACCCACGTTAACACTGTGCGGTGATGAGCCCTTTGAGTCAAACTGTCTCACAGTGAAACAGTCGTGAGAAGATATCTGGTCATGATCTTCAATCTACCGTCTGTGGTTGTTCACTTAGGGTGTTTTCACACCCGATAGTCCGATAGACTCGGTTGTATTTGCATCTGCGTGAAACAACCCAAACCAGTTGAAAAAACCTGTTCACCTCCTCGCCTGTGGGGGCACTGTACCAAGAAATACAGAAAAAGACAAGCGCAACCTTCTTCTTCTTCAAAATATAAACAAAATGGAGCGGTGTCAGGTTTCTATCTATTGGTTTAATTCAATAAATTGGGATAAAATAAAAAATGTGCGATTATATGAATATTCTCTGCCAGGCATGGAAAGGACAGTTGAAAAGTGACATTTATGAAGCACATAATTTGGTTAGTTTGAGTGGAAACTGTTTAACAATCAGTTTCAAATTCCCCATTTTCTCTTTCTGTGCTTAAAGCAACATATTGGATTTATCCTGTGGTTTAGTCTGTATCTATTCACCGTTAATGCAAAAATCCTGTGTTACAAATGTCATGCAGTCAAACTAATCTACCGACTGCAAATACAAAGCCTAAACTTTGACTTCACCTGTACGAAATGGGCCAAAGTCTGGGCAAGTCTCGGTTTCTTCTTCTCCAGTAGAGTCTGAAGGCAAGACTCAACAGCAGCAAGGGACGCCTGTTCCTCCGACTGGGATGCCAAAAAAGCCTGATGCAATTCCTGCCAAAAGCCAAAGCGCAGGTGAGCGTTTATGTTCATTGTTAGATCCACTTTGCACATTTACAGCCAAGATGTAAGAAGAAAACCTTGAGATCAGCCTCCTGTATGCCCTCTGACCCCAGTTCCTCCAGGAGGAGCAGAAACTCCAGCTCGCGTTTGACGTGAGGAGGAACCTGGAGAAGGAAGCCGCAAAACTGAGACCCGCAAGGTTGCTACTAAAACCAACGGCGTCAACGAAAAGGACGAGAAGCAGTCCGGGATTGGGGTTACGAAGAAAGGCAGACGTTAAAATGTTTCGGAGTTTCGCAGATTTACCTGATCTTGAGTCCATCTCTCCAAGACCTGCAGCCAGAACCAGGCCAGTCGGTGCGGACTGCCAGCAGAACCCCATCTACAAAATTTCCAGAATTCAGATAGAAGAAACAAGATATATATATATATATACGCATACTGCTGAAACCAGAGATCATCCAGCGCTGCATGAGAAGAAAACTTTTTTTCTTAAATCGGGCATTAAATTAGACAAAACTTTTCTTGTGTCAGGCCAGATAGGATTAAAAAATATCTCCATTTGCTAAATGGAAGATAAGGAAGAATTTAGATTTTTTTAATTGAATATGTTCTGTTCTTCACACACACATTTTTAGTTCTACCCAAAGACTTTCAAGAAAGCTGAGATGTTTGTCCACACATGGACTTTGTTATCCTCGACACCAAATTGTAGCTAACTCGGTGCTCAGCAGTCATTGTCAGGAGGTCAAAGTCCAAACTTTAACCTCCTGAGTAAGCCTGTCACAATAAGCAATTAATCAGTTAATCACATGATAAATTAAAATCAGCTCGATAATTTCACTTCTGATGATTAATATTTTTTGAAGGGCAATTTTGTTTACAGAGACTTCATGATCCATTTTATTCATGGTTTCAATTGTGTGTGTGTTTTTTTTATTTCCATTTTATTTGAAATATGTAATAATATATTTAGAAATATACTCTAAGCCAACAATATTATCGTTTATCGCAATAACTACTGGGACGATTTATCGTCCATCAAAATATGTAATTGTGACAGGCTTATTCCTGGCTTTCCTCGAGCTAACTTCTGATTGGTGAAGTGCCCATGGTCAATTCTGCATGATGCTGCCATCACTGAAGAAACAACCATGTTCGAGAACTTTAAAAAAGCCATAAACATAATTTTAAAAAATAAAAATCTCACTCTAGTCTGGTGTTTAGCAAAAAACTAACAATTCTGGTGATCCCAACTGACCTAAAACACAAAGTTTAATCTGAATCAATGGCAAAAAAAAAAAAAAAAAAAAAAGGTCTTTTTATGCGGCATCTGCAACATCTGTTTTAATCCTCCAGGTGACTCACTTTAAACCGTAAGGGTGGCAGATGACAGCTCTGATTATCTTTCGCACTTTTTCGGAGAGTTCCCCCTGAGAGCTGACCAGCTGGGGAACGCAGGCGCTCGCCAGCTGCCACTCTCCGTGCTGCAGGCACCTCTTGAAGCGCTCAAACAGGTCGCGACGCGAGGCCTCGGCTTCACGGCCAAAGGGATACTCGGCGGCCTCCGCCGTGACGGTCCTCGGCTCGGACATCACAGCCGGGGAGTCACGCCGAGCAGCACCTTTGACCTTTCATCACCTGACGCAGAAACAAATAAAGAGTTTTATGCAAAAGCAAAACAAACAAACAAAAAAAAAAACAAAAAAAAGCTTTTTAAACTGATATTTCACATTATACATGGTGACACAAATAAGTCTGATGCTGAAGGTTTTTCTCATTAAACATTTAAAACTTGTGCCTGCATGCGCGTTTTCACTGGAGAGCCTCCATTCACATCCAGATGTTCAACTGCATTTATGGCTTGACTGTTCTGAGTTATTAATATGCTTTGATGCACATCGTTTCTGCGATGTGCGAAATCGCAGAAACGATGACTCACCTAATCTGTGAATCGAAGCAGCTTAAGAGCCAGATGCTCTGGAGTTTGTTGTAGTACAAAATGTGAAAAAGTGGACAAATTAATATTTTTGAAAGTCACATTTGTCAAGGATTCTAAATATTGGAAGCCAGGTTTTGTTTAGATCATTTGTTTGTTTTGCAATACTTTACATCTATTTTAGATGAACAGTAAGATTACATGGAGAGAGAAACTGAGACTAGTGACAAAATACAGTTTTAGTGTGACTTAGCTGGTTTGCTGTTGTGTTCAATTTGTACAGAAGTTGGGGGAAAGTTATTTCAGCAACACCGTTTTAAGTTCATACTTTTAGAAACGTGTTTAAACGAAACAGAAAGAAAAGAAAAGGAAGAATCCCCCTTATCATCTTCAAAATCTGCTCCCAACAGAGGAAAGATTTTATCAATGCAAACAAATCACAACATGACCATGACACAAGGCCCGAAATGAAACTCGACTGGTTAAAAAAGGAAACTCTGGTTTCTCAATTACACTTTCAGAGGCTGACCCGTCTCGTAATTGCCGTTCGGCTTCCATTTGATTTGACAGCTAACCCTCCAGACTGCCTGACATTAGCTCCTCGTGTCTTAACTTAAACCTCACTTCCGTAAACGTCAGTCGGAGAAACTCGGTCTACACATATAACATACTCAGACATTTTCCAGTGAAACAAAAACGCAATAACTCACTCATTCCTCTGACGGAACCCCAGTTAGTTTAGCGCACGAAGCAAAGCTCTTCTCAACATGTTATGCTAGCTGCATAACGGAGGTCATGTGACAAACATCAGCTGATTCCCTGCCGCTGGTTGGTCAAAGGTGGAGAGGAGGGGCGTGGGGTGGATGTTGCCTTCAGGTGTATCCGGAAAATGAAGTTACTTTTGACGCTTCCGTTTAGCAATGAATAATTTATTTAAATATTTATGTTTGAGTAAGTTATACTGATATAAACCAAACGTACTAATAATAAGGATAATCATAAATATGTATAATTATTATTATCATCATTATAATTACAGTACATTACGAATTATCATTAATTCTAATTTGCAATAATGTTAACAAATTAATAAATTATTTTTTTCATTAATTTACTACTTGAAATTGTATTTTTTATTCATTATTATAGTTAATGATAACATTTTATATT
>VMRN01000137.1:329665-348087 GCA_010277015.1 Poeciliopsis turrubarensis | reverse complement strand
GGTGGGGAGGGGTTACGCACACCGCCATTAGACTAGAACTCCTTTTTTCCAGTCGCCGTCATCGGGATGTTTCGCCGTTTTAGTTCACCCGACAAAGTTGCGCCAGCCTCGTAATCCTATGTTGAGACAAAAGTGCCTTCGCTAAGATTACCTGACTGGAGACTTGAAGATGCCGACTGAACGTAGCCGCAGTCGTCTTACGTCTTAAATCGAATGAGGAATGTGCTTTTGAGTTGTTGTGAATGGCTGCGAACGCGATCTAAGGTCTACTCTTTGGGCGAGAAATGTTTGCGCCTTTGAAGAAAAAGCAAGTTAAGAAATGTGGATTAGTTTTTATCCCTTCAGAAAAGGAGGTTTCAGAAATCTGTCTTAGACTATTTTTGGAATTAACCTTTGAAAACTTTTCATTTCCAAGGGATTTTTTGGAGTTTTTAAGTTGAAAACATAGTGAAGATTGTTTGTGCATGCCCTGAAAGACACAGCACTGTATTTGAATTTCTCTCAGTTTATATTGTATTCATATTGTCCCACATAGTTGCATTCAAAATGACGGCGTGTCAAATATCATTGTTATAAATTCAACATCTTAAAACAGTCTTATTCTAATGAGACTATCTCTTCCGTATCGGGAATGCTGCGCTTTCGATTCCAAAACCAAAATGAATCAAATTTGCTATGAATCTAAAATCTCTCTAAAAAACAAAGAGAAGAGAGAAAAATAGAAAATCTTGACAGTTCTAAATTGTGAAGCGTGACCAACAAGGAGTGAACGGCTTTGTTCACTTCCTCTGCTGCCGTTGCAGAACTCCAACCCGACACAGGCACGCCGCAATTGTAGAAATGAAATTGGAGAAATCTCGCTTAATGGGAGAAATCCCAGCCAGAGCAAGGAAGGAGATGATAATCTAGTGTTGAAATGACCGGGCTCGCATACCGTTGAACCACAGCTTCTGAGAACTGGTTCAAATCTGTGTCGCAGCGAGTGGGAAAAGTTTTACTTTGCCTCACAAACAAGACGTTTAATGCCAATCCATAATGTTATTCCAGATGCTGCTCGCTAACCGGCTTGTTTTGTTTAATTGCCTTGTTGTAAAACTTTTTTCCTCTTTCCAACCTTTTTGTATCGAAGTACGCTGTTATGACGAATGATGTCTTAAATGACTCATTTCATTCTGATTTTCAGAGATGAATGAACTATAACCTCTCAGTCCCTAAATAAGAGCAAAAACTTGTTTTTTTTAAAAAAAAAGAATGAATGACCTGCTGGATTGAGCTCCACGCTTTTCCACCAACGATTTAGTCCCACAGAATTAGCAACATGAATGTTATCACTGTTAATGTTTTTCTAACACTTCTCTTTTTCTTTTTTTTTTTCATCTAGAGGAAAATTCCCATCATTCACCTTGATTGATCTAGTTAGTGATGTTGGACCGCTGCTATCTTGAGCTCAACTGTACAGTGAGACTCGCACGTAAATCAGCTTCGACGTCGAAAAAGCGTTCACAAATCGTTAGGCTGAGGTTGTTTTTTCGTTTGTTTTTTTCCTCTCTTTCGTTTTGACACCTTCCGCTGGAATGTTTCATATTTTCGTACTTGAGTCACCGTAATAAAATCAGATCTGTTTGCTATTTGTTTGTCCTGCTGTACTTTGTGTGTGGGCGCGTGGTTCGGATTCGACATCAAAATCCCGGGTCTGACTCAGGCGTTGCGCCACTTCTTGATCTGGCCCGAGCCAGACCAGAGCCGCTGCGCTTGAGTCACTCAGGCGCAGCTCGCCGAGTGGGAGCGTCTGTCTGCGACATCTGGAAGCGCCCGAGGACACAAGTTCAACGATAGCAACACGTACTCGCCGATTCCTTTCTTGTCTCTGCTTGTGCATTTTTTTTTTTTTTTTTGCTGACGGAAACAAAATATTGTTTTTCGGGGGAAACAACCTCGCGAAGAGCCAGGCTTGAGGAACTCCCCCCCCCAAGTTCACCTGTGAGACTTTTTGAAAGGTGTTCTGCAGGAAACGGAGCGATTGACCTAAAAGGTTTCAGCATGTTGGGAATGATGTAATGGAGATTAATGGCTTTGCCTGCTTTGACCCCAAAGCCTCTCGCTCGCGGAGGGTTACTGGGTTCAAAGCGGCCCGCTGCACAGACTGGCACTGCGAGTCGACAATGCAATGTTGCAAATGTGAGCAGAACGATTAGTGAGGATAGTCAAAGTGCTGTGCTCGCTGTCTGGTTTCACTTTAAAAAAAAAAGAAAAAAAGAAAAGAAACATCCTGATGAACGTTTTGGGTAAAACCAAGGTAGCATATTACAACAATGAGTCTTCCAAAATTAATCATAGCGATTAATCGTGATCAATCGCAGCGCTGGAGTGTGATTAATCTGACTGAATCTTTTAATCGATTGGCATTTGTTTCATATTCCTTTGTTATATGAAACAAAGGAATTGAACGTCTGTTTAATGATCATACATGACAAAACATGGAAAAACCCAAGAAAACCAATATAAAATCTTGTCTCCTTGTTAAAATGGCTGAGAAAATGTTTACATTTTGGTTTAATTATGTATTTAAGCTAACAGATTTAAAAACATCAGAATAACTATGAGAGGCCTGTGAGAATTTTGTTCAATGAATTACAAGGAGAAATGTTAGAAAGAGACATTAATTCTGCAGATATGACAGATTTTTTTATTTTTTTTTTTTACATGCACGGATGCTTTTTCTTTCCGTTATGTTTTGAAGTAGACTCTCAAAATCTAAATTTTGTTTAAAAAAAAAAAAAAAAATTGCTTAGAATTTAGCTATTTATGTCCGGTTTCCCATTTTTTTTTATTTCCAACTAAAATTTGCTTCAGATCAAATTGTCGGCAGTGATTGGAGACGACAGAACACACGCCGCTAACTGAATAAATAACATTATTTCTTTATTTTTGAAATGTCAAAAGAGTAGAATAGCAGAAAATGAAATGTACAAACTCGTTCAGTTGCTAAACAATGCATAAGAACCAAATGGGTAACACAAACGGTTAAATTTGAACCCAATTTGGCAAAACATATCAAAAGAATTGCTGCCACTGAAGGGGCTTCTGAAACGTCCACCGAGAAAACTAAAAAGTATTCACAAAAGAACATAAGAGTTAACCTGTTAAACACAAATGAACAGAATGGTGACGGCCTACAAAGTGCCCATTAGCCTTCCAGTGAGAGTGCATTCACAGAAAAATAAAAGAGACGTGTTAAATATCCTGGTCCTACGCCTGCTCTCTGATCGCATCTATCCAGTCCATCTTCTCCTGGCGAGTCGGAGCCTGGATGAAGTAGTGGACGTCCGACTTTGTGATGATTTTAAACAAGTTGCCTTGGATGTTGCCCCTCACACCTGCGGAACGGGAGAAGGTGAATACGTCGGTGAAGCGTCGAGCTTACAAACGAGATCAAATCTGAAATGAAACAACGGCAAGACGGAGTGGCAGGCGCGCACGTCTGGAGCCGCCTCTTTGAGACGCCCTTTCGCCGCCCATCAAGACGGTTCTGGAGGTTCCCACGTTCTCACTCTGCATCTCGCTGCCACCTTCCTGAAATAATGGTCTAATTTGTTTTGTGGCAAAAGAGTTTTATTTCTTTATTATTGTATCTAAATGATCTTTTGGCAAAAAAAAATAAATAAAATAAGAAAGACTGGATTTGAAGAGTCTTGCATTCAAATGAATCACAGCAACATTTAATTTCCCTTTTGGGCTCAACAAAGTGTTTCGGAACACAATGTTGGACCCAGAACTCAAGTTAGCAAACATAACACAAATTGGGTCGTCTTGTTGGAGGGGAACTTCGCTTCCCGACAACCGACCAATGAGGGCTCAAGCAGCCGCCTGAGCGTACCAACACTCAGGTCCGTACACAGCCAGCCATTCGGGGGCCCACAAATGCTGTGGTAACTCGGGGTGAAAAACCAAATCATTTGGACAAAAATGTTGTCCTAAAGTTGTTGTTGTTTTTTTCTTCTCCTGAGTCACTGAGTTAACCCACCTGAAGGAACTCCATTGTCGTCCAGAGAGGATATCAAACACCCTCGCAGGGAGAAGCCGCCAACAGGGCTGATGTCATCCTGACAAGTGACACGAGAACGGAAGAGGTTAAGTCAGACATGAGGAGGCGAGGGTGATGATGATGATGATGATGATGACAACGATAATGATGAGTTTGCGATGAGTAACACCCATCTGGTAGAGAGGGGATTCGCTGTGTTTGTGTTGGGGTTGGTGCGTTCCTATAGCAGCACTGTGAGCGCTCACCTTGGTGGGGTCATAGTAGTGGAGGAAGTCGGGCTCCGATCGCAGCACAAACAGTCGGACCTTCCAGTTCTTCCTCCTGTGCCCCTGTAGTTAAAGATTAGCCAGAAGTTCAAACATGACCTGCTGAAGACCTGTCAGGGTCAAAGGGCATCGTGTCACGCCTTCACGATGAACTGAACAATTCGATAATATTCGAAAGAACGGAACGGTTTGGTGTTTGCTCAGTGAGCAACACAATGACATCACACAAACCTTCATTTTGTCCTTTCAGACCAGTTTGGGAACATCTCAACTAATGTAGACTGTGTCATATTGTGCTTGTGAAATGGCATTAAAGGCACAAACTGTCAAAAAAGGCAGTAAGCTGTGTTCGCGTAAAGGCAGCCATATTGGATTTTGATTTGTTGACTGAGCTCCGGAATTCCAATTTCAGAGCAATAATTCTCTTCAACGCTCCGACGTGAGACTTGGGAGTTCTGAGCGACTCGGTGAAAACTGTGTTCACCTCCCAGAATTGACTGAAGTCTGAAGACAGGTCACCTGTTTCAGCAGATATCCTCTTTTGACGACTTTGCCGCTCAGCTCCACCGCAGACCGCGAGCTCTCCGACTTCATGCTGCCTCTTTTCTTGAAGCCGTCAGGCTGTGTGGGGAAAGGCACGAGAGCGTTGCAAAGACAGCCGACCGTTTGAACGGACGCCGGCGTCCGGGCTGGTTCGACACGAAAGCAGGGCGGCGCTCTGGGTAACGTACGAAGCTGTAGAGGGCAGTGGAGTCGTCCATCAACTGCTCGCTGAGGCTGGCGGTGCGAAGGGCCTCCACGCTCCTCAGGCCGACGGTCCGCAGGAAGCCCTCCTCGAGCAAAGCGGAGGCCAGGGTCACGGCCTCGCCGCGGGTCAGACTGAGCTGCATGAACACCAGCCAGTCCACCACCGCCGAACCTGCGGGGGACAGCGCGCATTGGGAAAAGACTCTTCAAGACACGTAACCCTAACCCTAACCCTAACCCTTCCTGTCTTTTTGTGGCAGTTTAAGTCCTTTGTCTCTGATTTAAGGAACCGGTAAGACTTTTTAGTGTGAACACAAGGAAAAAGGATAAACAAGGAAATAAGGAGATGAAAAGAGAAAAAACTGCCCCTCGTGTACATGAGGGACACGTAAACATCTTGGAACTTAAAAATGCTATAAGATTGGAGGCAAAAGCCAGAGCGCCTGACCAGAACCGAGTCCTTAAAACGCCACAATGCAGCGCAAAGGCTGTTCTGCCTCCCAGTCTGTGACCTCACACCAGATCAGAGCCTCCGCACGTCACAAATAAACAAATGATTCACCCGAAAAGCAGTTGCTGTAAGTGCTTCCCTGCTCCACGTGGTTGCTCAACTTGATCCCACTGTGGACGTCGCACATGGAGTCCAGCACTTTGCTGTGGAAGGGAGTGAAGCGACAGGCCCTCAGCAAGACACAGGACAGAGACGGCGAGACGCGCGCGAGCGAGCCGCCGCGCCGGTCAGTCGGGCTCACCTCAGGTTGACGTTTTGCAAGCCGGGTTCGGCGGAGTCGTTCTCCTCGCCGTCGGCCCCCCGCAGCTTGTTGACGGCGGCGGTGATGGCGGCGGCCCACTCGTCCCTCTGCTCTCTGGAGCAAGCTTCCAGGAAGTGATCCACTCCGTGCTTGGTCCGGAGATTGAAGGTGAGCTAGTGAGAAGGGAAAAGAAACAAAAACACACAGAAAAGAGCAAAAAATAAAAATAAATTGAATATAGGCTGTTCTTTGTTTTTTGTTTTTAGATTCCAACGACCTTCCAGCAAAGTGTTCAAGATACTTTTTCTGAAGCTCACATGTTTTTGCATTTCAAATGTTTTATTGATACGACCCAATATTCCACTCTTAAATGTTTCAGTCACCTGAAAGTGGAAAGTTGTCATAACCGAGAGAAACGAAGCCTGTGAGAGCTTCATGTTTTTACACTTACACATCAACTATGCTTGCAGAACGGCAAACGTCAGAAGAAGACAATGTACGCGTGTGAAACCACGTTCTTCCTCTCCCTCTCTCTCTTTTTTTTTTTCTTTCAATGTTACTCCCATCCAGATTTAAGTGGACGCCATTTGGCAAATGTTGTGTAAATGTATCGAAACATGTTGTCGTCGCAGGAGTGTTCTTAATGTTCCCGATCAACTCACCGGCCGGTTTTCGTACTGCAGGAAGGGGCACGTTATGAGGCAGTCCTTCAGCAGGATTCTCCCTCTCTGACACGAATCCCGTTTCCCTCCTTCGTATTTGTAGTACAGCAGCTTGTCGGGCGTCAGGACGAACCAGCGGGCCTTCCAGTTGTGAACTACGTGGCCCTGAATGTACATGAGAAAAAAACTTTTTCAATTGGTGTATTTTTCGGTGGGGGCCGGTGGGGAAGAAAACAATCCGATCCAGCTAAATTTACACTTCTGATCCCTTTTGATAATGAATTAAATGTTCTCACCCTCTTCACCAGAAAGCCCTCTCTTAGGACGGGGATTTTGTTGTCTGTGTCCATGTCCTTCAGTGTGTAGTTAAAGTCTGACTGGCCTCTCCTTGCCTGCTGGGGTTTTTATGCTGAGGATGAATGCGTCACACACCCACACACACACACACACGCGCACACACACACACACACACCCCTTACGCACCTCTCCTCTTTAACCCAAACCCACCCAGTGAAAAAGGAAGCGATTGCAGCTCGTTGACACAAGATAGCGCTCTCTCTCCTTCAAAGACACCAGAGGACCAGCTGGCGCTCAGCCTGCAGCAACTCAACTCTCAATCACGTTTGGTATGCGAGGATTTCAGCTCCCTGAAATGAAACGGAGGACATGTTCCTCAAGTCCTCCCCTGCATCAGCTGGATCCCGGTGGGACGGATTCTGCGCACAGTGAATCAGACGCGCAAAGGGGGAAAAAAAAAATAAAATAAAACTAACAATAATGTTTTCTTCCTTCCAAACATCGATGTTTTTCGAAAGCACGAACAGGCCAGAAGCAGAAGGCCGGGGGGAAATGTTCACGCGAGCCCAACAGTCACTCTTGAGAACCTTTTGGAAATATTTGACGCAGCAAATTCAGGATTCGAATGGAATCAGAAACGGAAACAATAACAAGTCATGAGACTGGATGCGGGACTTCCTCGAGTTTCCTTTCTTTCCTTTTGCGACTCTTCCATCAATACCGCCTAACGATTGATTGAGTGAATGAACAAATAAATGACGTCTTTATTTCAGGAAAGACGACGCAAATGATTCCACAAAATAATTCTAATGACCCCCCCAACCAGGGTAAGAAGTTTAGTTCACATACCGAAGAACGAGTTTGTACATAAACAGCAAGAAAATCAAACTCCCTCACTTCTAATTATTATGGCATTGAGTCATTATTGGAAAAAAAAAACAACAACTATCTTACATATATTCTACAGGTCCTTCTGTAGAAAATGGAATATGTCTTGGTTGTGTCATTTAGATTTTATTTGGGGGCGTTAGAGAAAATGGGGGAGGAGTCCAAACGTGTGAAATATTATTTGTAAACATCTTTTAAAACTATTTTCTTTCCCCCTCTCCCTACGCGCTACAGCTTCCCTCTTTCCGCAGGTCTCTGACAAACAAGCGTCATAAAATTCATGGAAGTTTTAACTGTGATGTGGGGACAAAACCTGTCCAGAGTGCATGAATTTTTTTTTTTTTTTTTGTTAGGGACTGTAAAGGTGCCAAAAAGAAATTCCTGAATGATTAAAGCAACAACTTTCTGTTCTCACTCTCTTTAGTTGCGTAAGTACCGACACGACCTTGGATTCTGTCCAATGTGCCGCAAGCCACGCTAACATGCAGAGAGTGAAGGCGTGCAGGATGTGCAAGAGTCACTACAACGGTTAAAGATATGCTGCAAAGAATTATATGAAACACTCCTACATTTGTGGTAATGTCTTAGTAGATCATGGAAACCCACCCAGTGAAACCTTACCGAACCCTAACCCTACCTGAACCCTAACCCAGCAAGAAGTGAATCTTATTACTCTTGCTGCACAAGTCACTTTTACTGTATTACTTTATGTTCCCTTATTTATTTATTTTTTTTTGGTCTACTAAATTCTGCTCAATTTGATGAAAATCACCGGGAGGTTTCCAGAACATCCCTCCTCTCTGTTAAAAGTTTTCCATTTCCCAGCCCAGGAAACGGGAATAAGCTGCGGACCCTCGCTGGCAAGTGCCCAAAAGAATCTGTTGAACACACAGAGGAAGGAATCGGCCCTAAAAGGAAAAAAGAAAAAAGGGAAAAAAAAAAAAAAACTGCTCCGATACGGACAAGCGCCTTCTTGAGCGAGAGTCAAACATAACTCTCCGACACGACAGCCCTCTGCGCACATCTTAAGGCGTGTCTGCTATTCCTTCTGTGTTACATTAACCATTAATCAAACATTATTTCATTTATTTATTTATTTTTTTTTCAAATAAAGATGGTGGTGTTTTGGCACGCCAGGACACGGAGGCCGCTGACGCAGGTCGGCCCGGTTGTCCTGGTCACACGCAAACAGCCGGAGGACTCGCTTTCCAGAGTCTACAGGCTTATTGTTCTCAGGGTGTGTGTGTGTGTGCGTGCGTGTGTGCGTGTGTGTGTGTGTGTGTGTGTGTGTTTGCGAGTCCACAGCTGGTTACACGGAACAAGGCAGTCAGTCCAAAGCTTTATTGGACTGAACAGGGGACATTCCCGTTTCAGTTCACAAACAAGAGTTGCGCGGGACAAAGGTTTTCTGAAGCCCTTTCTGAAGTTGCAGATTCTCCGGTTTGCCATGGATGTAAAATCCGAAAGACGTCAGGCTGCTCCCAATTTCTTTACATCACATTTTTAATCAACCAAGTGAACTGGTTCAATGATTACACTTCACATTTCCGAAGAAAACCCTACATTTATTAAAAAACAAAAAACTATGACAAATTCAAGAAGATAAAGTGCCTTATAAGGACAAAAAAAACCCCACGACATCACATCAGATAGCATCAACAGCCGAGGGCGGGCAAGAAGAACAGAAATGTGAAGGTTTTCACACACTTCACGTTTTGTCACATCACGACAACGTATTTTATTAGGACTTTGCGTGACGGAGCAACACGATGCAATCTGAAATGTGCACTCAGCCCGCTTGCTTGAATGAAAATTCCTCGCAAATCAACCTGGATTCAAAAAGCATCCCCGCGGTGGTGGCAGCATGATGCTGCGGGGATGCGTGACTCAAGCGTCAACGGCGAAGCTGCGAGGAAACATTTACAAAAAAATGAGACCGAGGCGGGCGTTGACCTAAAACATGACAACGTATCCAATGGTCGCTCATCAAAACACGTTAGTTGCGAAGAGACAAACTATGGGTAGGTGGTGTGAAAACCTTTTCAAGGCACTGCAGATGTCACTGTCCCCAAAATGTTAAAAGTGCCTTGCGAATTAAAAGTGCACACTTTTCTGACTTTTAAAACTTGGGTTGTTCAGGCTGCCGTATATTTCCTCTTCGTTTCTTTCAGGCTCTGAGCTTTGATTAGCTTGGCTCTCTCTCTCAAAAAGAAAAAAAAAAAGACAAGAATTGAGAAAAAATTGTTCTAAGTACTTCAAACCGTAGATCTTCATCAGCTAGCTAATCGAAATTGAAGACTTTTGTAAACACAGATCTGACCGAACCGGTGTTTTCACCAGAAGCAGTGAGTTGACCTATAAAGAAAAAAAAAAAAGTCTCTCTATCCCCCCTTCCCCCATCTTCTAAAACTTTGTGCAAATCCTCTATCTACAGAATTTCGCCTAACATCTCAAATCTCTTCCGGGTCGTCAACCTGCGGCGTGGAGTCTGGGGCCGTAAGCGGCCTGGTCGGCGTAGGGAAGCGAGGCCTGTGGGCTGGAGGAGGAACCAGCCAGGGGGGCCCGGCGTCCGCCGCTTTTAAAAGTCAAAGTCTCAGCGGCCGAGGGGCGGCGGGGTTTAGGGAGGACTCAGCCGATGCCAGGCTGTCACCGCTTTCTCTGGGTGAGCCATCGTGTCCTTCCACTGCTCCACGGCTTCTGGCAGAGGACTGTCGAAGCCCAGATGAACCTGAAACCAATCAGAGAGAGCATATTTATCGCACTGCCAGCCTAATCACTGTTTCAGAGCAAATACAGGCTCTTATTGTGACAGTCTAACCCACGACCAAAGACACAAAGCAACAAGCTAAACGCTTTAGACGGGGCAAATCTAAAAAATCTGGTAGAACGTCTACAAGCAGCGACGCCCAAAACAAAAAGCTACTTAGTCACACCGGCGGCAAGGACAACGCCCAACCTCACTATAAAACCTTTAAAGGATGTCACGAGTTGAGGAAGTTACATATTTACACAACCTTCAAGGCTTACCTGTCCAAGACACTGTTTCCTCCTGACGGAGCTGCGGCTGTAGAGCCTCAGCGACAGCGAGCAGGCGTGCTCCAGCGACGCCAACGGGAAGTGAAACGTCTCCTCCCAGTGACACCGGCCGCCTGACGCCTTCAGCGCCCGGGTCTTCCTCTTGATTTCCAGCTGGCCCAGCTGGTGCATCTCGGCCTTGACGACAAACACTTGGGAGGAGGCGACAGAAACAGCTGAACATCGATCCCCCTCGTTGATCGAATAGCTGACGACGATTTGGAAAAACGCAGGTGCGCTTACCCTGGGAGAGGGGAGAGGAGGACGGCGGGAGGTTCTGGGCCGCCAGGACCTTGACCTGGATGCGCCCGCTGACCGGCTGGAAGAGGGTGCTGAGGTGCAGCTCGGAGTGACTCGCCTGCGGAAGCACACGACTCGTTACTTTCGCAGGCATTTTCCCGCCACGTTTCGGTTGTCTTGTGTTTTTTTTTTTTTAAGTCAGCCCTTTGAACGGCTGCGTTCCAGTTGCACTCGGAGCGTGGAAACTTCCTGTTCCCAGTGGGATTTTTCCCCCCAGTCAAACGACTTTTTTGTTCCAAAATGGCCGCTCCTCAGCAGCAGTGAGATGTGGCGGAAACATGTTTATTTTACGCCCTTTAAACTTTTATTTCATAAAAGCATCCAAGGCTTTTTATTGGGACAGAGCAACAGAAATGAAGTGCAGAACTGAATTTGAAAAACGTGCTCAGCTCCTCGCGACCAACCCCATATGCAAAAAAAATTAAAGAAAGGTGAAAGGTCAATGTCTTTAGCATGTTCAAAATATGACTTTACTCCTAAAAATACATGAATGAATTGAACTTCTTCACTCAGTACCACACATGTATTCAGCTTCCTAGTATATAAAACAGACATTTCTGGTAAAAAAAAAAAAAAAAAGACTCGTTCCTTTCCTTCTCTGTGTTTGTGCTCAGTAATCAGCCGTGGCCTCTAAAAGCTTCCACGGTGGCGGCGATTCGAACAATTGTTCCCTTTTTGTCGTCCTGCAGACGGGTCCTCGCAGAGTGAATCCCACCGAGGGCCCCGCCGAGGATGAGTCACCGTCTGATCTGCTAAGTAGAAAAGCAGCCGCCGTCGGCCGGACGAGCCTCCGTTCATCAGCGAAACCGCTCTCCGCCGAGGGGAACGGCTCGAGGTTTAACCTACTTCCTCGTCCCTTCCGATTACCGCGTCTGAACTCCGGTTTCTCCTCTCCCATAAAGTCGGCGCCGCAATTTTCCTTCCCAAATGAGCCTTTGTTATGTTTCATTTGTGACCAGGCAGCCGCCTCCACCAGCTGCTCTGTGATGGATGCGGCTCAAACAAAAGCCGTAAGAACTTCAATTCCTCACATTCGATTTCTGACCATTTACCAGACAAAAAAAATAAATAATAAAAAAACAAAAGCAACCTTAAAATTAGATTTGCCACTAGAGCACTTTTTCAGCAAAAAAAAAAAACCCGGCTTAGAGGGCATTTTGTCAGTGCTTGGAAGTTGATGGAAAACACTGCATGAGTCTGGTTTAGTTTCTAGTGCAAATATCTTGGTACATTTAGACAAAACGGACTAAAGTCATTTTTTCGGAAGAAATACGAGTTTGTTTTAAGTCAGTAATTCATTAATATTGACGAAAAGGGAGCAGTTACAGGTGAAATAATCTGTCAGTGGAACTCGAACTTCATCAATATTAAGAAAGTATTGACTGAAAACAATCATTTCAGTCAATTCAGATCTTGCTGAAAAGTTGCTTGTGAGTTAGTTTCTTCTTATTTTAAGTGCACCGAAAATTACTTGATAAGAATTTTGGGTTCTTTTGCAGTGGAGTTCGAATTTTTTAATTTTTTTACTTTAAAAAACATCAAAAGACAAAAAACAAAAAACAAAGCACCGACTAAAGCGACGGCTTACCGAGGATTTGGAGGGCTGCTGGAGGTCGAGCCAGTGCTCCGACTCCTCGGGGCCGAGCTGGCGCAGGGAGAGGACGCCCTCGGCCGCAGTGCGTTTCCTGGGGCTGTGCGTCTGCAGGCGCAGCACCAAAGCGCTGCTCTGCAGCTGCTGCAGGCGCAGCGTGAACACGAAGGTCTCCATGAAGGCGACATTCTGCGAGCAGAGCAGGTGGAAAATCATCATCAAGAAGTCAAAAGTTAAATCATTAAGCTACTCTCTTCTGGGACAGAAGAGAGTTACAGATTTTTGCTCAAAATAGTTTCTCTTTTGTGCTCGTCTATAAATGCCAGATTTGAGTGCTAACGCTTTTTAGTGTCCTCCACAGTGTCCAGTTTGCTCCTGGCTGTTTCTCAGGTTTTGAATTAGCTTAGCTTATCTTGGCCTATCTCATAAAACTCCAATCAAAATACTCTGAGGACAAAACAAATAAGGACTATGGCCACGTTTCTCTACGCCATGCAACTCGTGCAACAATCAAGCTGCTATTCAAGCATGTGTTTAGCATCAGTACCTGGTGATACTTCTTGCGTGTGGTCATGAACTGGATGGGTTTGGGGATGGTGAGGATCGCTTTGAAGCCAACCGTCTGCTCTTCATCTGGATGGACGACGAGGTCCGAACACTGAGCGGAACAACGCAGAACAGCAGCTTTATTATTAAATGCTTATTAACACAATAAGTGTTCAGTCAGTTTCCCACCAAATGTCAAACCCCAGTCACAGGTTGGACTCAGTTGTGCCTTTCATTTTTGTTTGGCTCCGTTTTGACGAGCAGTTTGTGCCCAACTATCCATTAGGCTTTTAAAGCAAGTGCTGCATTTTAAGAGTCGCTTTCTTACAAACTTCAATCTAAACTTAGAGGAAAAAAAAAAAAAAAAAAAAAAACCTTTTGCTCCAAACTTAATAGAGCGCAGAGACCTGCACACAGAGGCCCCCGCTGTGGACAACACAAAGGCTCCATTGTGGGAGGCTGGCGGGGAGAACAGTGGAGCCTTCAGTACCTGGGGCACTCGGATCCGGGCCGAGTGTAACCGTACCTGAACCAGGGTGATCCACACCTGCTCCACGTCCTTCTGGTATCGGACCCGGACGCAGACCTTCCCCAGTTCCTGCTCGTCCGCCGACAAAGCGATGGATTCTGGAAAAAATGAAAAAAAAAAAAAAAAAAAAAAAAAAAATCAAGGAAAGCGACACTTCAGCATGATGTGGGTGAGTCAGTGAAGCGGGGGGATAGGAGGAATGTTTGGGAAAGCGTGCAAAGTTTTAAAGATTTTATTTAAATAATGTAGCTGGTATCATAAACGTTAAAATACAGTAAAATAATAGATTTTTTTGTGAAGTGGGACAGAACTCGGAAGCAAACGCAAAAATGAACCATCGTTTTCAAAATGTCTTCTAAATAAAGATCTGAAAAGTGTGGCTTGCACGCGCTACAATTTTTCTCCCTTCAATGAAATTTAAAAGCCTTCAGACGTCGCCTAATTAGCCGAAAGCACGTTGGCGGGTCAGGCGAGGTCAAAACGGAACAAAATCGCCTCTGAAACAGAAACATCATCACCCTGATGCTGCATGGCGGTGGCAGCATCATGCTGCGGGGATGTTTTTAGCAGTTCTGATGTGTGAGCTGATTGGAGTCGATGGGAAAAGATATTTGGAAGGCGTCTTATACGATGTTTCCTTTATTCGTATGATGCGACGTGAAATACGTGCGTCATTTGAAAAATATTCAGAATTGCCAAACCCAACCACGAGACCTTGTGGATGTCAGAGCACAAAGAAGGCTACCGACAAGTTTTAGGCGGGTTTTCATTTTGCAGACCAAGTCAAGCTGGCTGCGTTTGCAAAAACATCCCACGTCTTCTTCAGAAATGCAGAGAGGGAATCGAACCAAAACGAAACGGTTACCCAGGCTGCTTTCCATGGAGCTCATCATGGAGGAGGCGCTGCTGACGTTGCTGGAGGTGGAGTCAATTCGCTGAGGAGGCCAAACACAGTCAGAGAGAGAAATACGCTTAATGGAAAGGAAACCCGAGTCGTCAATACGTTGCATAACTACGGATGAAACGCATCACAGGCTGCGTGCTGAAATCAAGATAAAGGAACATATAACATAAGAAAAGAAAAGAAATAGCTCAACAACAACGACTTCTTAATTTTAGGTCTCGGGAACGGCTGATGGTACAACAGACAGTGCAGTAAATAAAGGTTGTCCAAGATGAGGCTCGGGGTCCAGTCGCTGCCCTCTGCAGGGTTTTATGCAGCCCTTCAGACGCTAATCTTGATGGAGGTGGATTTATTGTTCTGATTTCTTTTGTCTTTGACAAAGTCACAATGTTTCCTTTAAAAAAATAAATAAATCAATAAATGCAGAAATCATGCAGGTTTCTGCATTGATCTGAATTTTGTAGCAAATGGAACCAAAAACATTTTGATTGGGAATCGATCCACAAATGTTTTCTGTGGCTTCGACTTCAAGATTTTGGTTTTTGCCACAGGAGAAATGGCTGCTGCGTCTCTTCCGGCTGTCATTGTTCATCTTTACGTTTCTTTGAAATTGTTGTGGTTATTGATTTGTGCTTTTTCATTTTTATTTGTTTGTTGTTTTTTTTTGCAATGGCTGTAATATTGTGATTTTATTATAATGTTTGTAGAGGAACAGTCTCTACTGTGGTAGGGATTAATGGGGATCGTTAAATAAGCTATACTGACTGGTCTCGTCACATACAATATTTGGAAAAACAGTTGCAAATTGAACACGTGTTGCTTTTCCGCCTTTGTTGTACTTCTAATTTAGGCATATTTATGTCATTTAAAAAAAAAAAATCTTCAACATTTATAAGAAATTTTGACGCTAGTCACACGTTTAAGATTCGGGTTTAAAAGTGAACCTTCTATCCACATAATAAGAGTTATTTGCGACATTCAGCTGTAGTACCGAGGAGCTGTGCAAACTTTGCAGCTATATTTAGCCTCGTTCCACACAAACATAAGGAAAAAAAAAATGGTGTGAAAAGAGATTAGATTAAAAGCAAACAGTCTCACCTGGATGTGGCTCTGAGGGCTGGTCAGGTCCAGCATGGAGCTGCTCAGGCGCCGCTGGTTGCCCGATTTCAGAGTCAAACCTGGAGGACCAAACCATTGCCAGTCACGCCGCTTTGATTTCAACGCAAAACCAGTGATGACCTGAATCACACGCATTTACACTGGTACGTTCTTTAAAAAAAAAAAAAAAGATCAATATCTTAATTTAATTTTTGGGTTTACGATGTGTAAACTTTCAAAGACTCCTCTGATTGCCGGTTGTAACGCAGTGTGACGCAACGAGCGTAAAAAGGTTTGACGATTTGTCCACACACACTGATAAAGGGTTACATAACCAGGCGCTGCTTTACTTCAAGTGAGGCTCGAGTTTCATCCGTTTGGACCAGCGTACCTGGGCTTCGAGGGCCGCTCTTTGGCGCGTCTCGTCGGGCGGCGCCGGGGGAGATGTACGCCGGCATGCTGCCCTGATGGAAGATGGACTCCGAGTTGTACGGGAAGAAGCTGGCGCCCAGCAGTTCTGCTTTCCTCCCCGCGTACGTGGACCTGGCCGAGCCTGCGGGCGAGAGTCGGAGAAAATGAGCTCTACCGAAGCGCAGCAGGCACGCTGTAAGGTTCACAAGATTTGACCTTACATTTTCCTGCAAAGCGGAGGAGAGACGCTGGAAGGCTGCCTCGGTTTGATTTAATCAATTTGCCCGACCCCGTCCTCGACCTTAAAGCTTTAGGTTATCATGCTGCTACAGTGTCTGCGTTCGGAGTCGAACTGCAGCCACGTTTAAGCTGATCTTAATTAGGATTTTCAAAACGGCTGTCGCACCATCACCTTAACAACTTTTTTTTTTTTTTTTTAAACAACAAAATTCACCCAATTAAAAGTAAAGACGCAGAAAGAAATTTGCTCGTCAGAAATAAAATTATTTTTCCAATCAGTGAACGAAGCGGTTTCTGATGTGGGCAGATGCTCAAGGCGGCATCTCGTCTAGGGCGGCAATTTTGTAAACGTCTTGAGTATTGAATCAATTTAGAAATACTTGGTTTAAATTGCATTATTTTTCCATAGAATTTATTTATTTTTTGTATTTCTATTGTATACGTTTAACTTCATGGTTGGATATGGGTGTTTAAAGTGTTACTTTAATCTTTTTCAAGTTTTTCAGATATTAAAATGGGTGGGGGGCTTGTTAGCTCGGGTTTCTACCAGGCCAGCATTCTTCACTTTAGATGCTGTAGCTAAAAAAAACAAAAACAAGACAAACGGAAACAGACGGACTATAAGGTTGTGCTGTTAAGATACAACCTTATGTATCTTAACAGCCAGTAGCGAAACTGCGCAGCCAGTTTCGCTACTGGCTGCGCATGTAGCGAAACAAACATCAAAAGTCCAGTTTCATTCCTGGACACTGAAAGCATCAGCTGGGCTGTGATGGGACTAGAACCAGTCACCACCTGTGTTTGAGTCATCGTCCTCTCGTATCACACAGCACATCTCTAAGCAGCCCTTAATGACTCATACAAATGGGTCGATACGTACCGTCCAGCCCGGGCTGCAGAGTGGAGAACTGGCGGCTCTGGGGTTGAACGTAAGTGGGCTTCAAGGTGGGCACGACAAACGGGACCTCTCTGCCACCCGGAGGCTGCTTGGAAACGGGGTAATCTTCCGCTTTCCCGATCCTCGTCCTCTCATCCGGCAGCTCTCCTGTCAGCATTATCTCCTTGGGAGGCGCCTTTATTTTGATCACTTGGGAAAAGAGAAAAAAAAAAAAGAGCAAAACAAATCAATCAGTCAGATGTGAAATCAGCTAAAAACAAGATGGCGGACCTGGTGCTGACCTTGGGTCTCCGGTTCCTGCTTGTTCCTCTGAGAGAAATTCTTGCAGCAGTCCCTGAAGAACTCCATGATGCCTCTCGGGCTTTTATGAAACCTGGAATTGCACACGAAAGGCTTTGGGTCGGACAGCAAATGCGTTGAATGTAAAGTCGCAAAGTTTCCACGGAAAGCCTCTCAAGATTATAGATTCATTTGATTCGAGGTGGAGGGACGACGTTCAATGTTCCATACCATCTATAAACAGCCACTGGTGGGAAAAAGGTGACGACTCAGGTTTGGACCAATAAAGACTTAACAGTTTGGGCTCAAACAAATCCTGTAGAGATGAACAAATCACCACTAAAATATGACCCTGCTGAAATAACTTTCACATTTCTTTTTTTTTTTTTTTTTTTTTAATGTTTGCATTTGTACACCCATCCTGCGTTTATTTGTGCATTCATGGGGCCCAAGGAGCAGCGGGGGGCCCCTGAGCAGCCGTAATGTTTCTCTAATGCCTTTGGGCAGCAAAGCATAGAAAGAATCTATGAAACATGCAAGAAAATAATAATTATAACGTTCAGGTGTGTCAAAGTTTGACAAGTTCTCAAGGATGAAAGGTGAAACTTAAACAACTAATGCCTTGTTGTCCTTGATTTTTTTTTTCTTAAACCAGTGCCTCCAAGTTATTATTATTATCATTCACAAAATGATCACTAAGGATTTTATTGATGCCACTTTCACATTTCCATCACTAATTCCTGATGACTATGATGACAGTATAAAGGCTGCTGGCGTTTTGTGGTCCCTGTTGAGGTGAAACGAGTGCAGCAAATATTTAACCACAAATTTAATTGAGTTCATTAAAAAATAAATAAATAAATAAATAAATAAATAAATAAATAAATAAATAAA
>VMRN01000137.1:279535-329655 GCA_010277015.1 Poeciliopsis turrubarensis | reverse complement strand
AAATAAATAAATAAATAAATAAATAAATAAATAAATAAATAAATAAATAAATTGAACTCACCCCCGTCGAGCTTTCACTGGAAAGAGCTCCCAGTCGCTTCTCTCTCCGCAGGCAGCAGGGAGGCGAGTGCTGCTGCTCTCAGGTCTGTTGTTCACTTTGAGCTTCAGGTTTCTCTCTCTCTCTTTTTCTCCGCTCTCTCTCTCTCCGTCCCGCCCTCCTGGCTCTGAATGTCTCTCCGTTTCCCGCACACACGGTGACATGCTCTTCCTTCCCCGAACAGCAGCACTTTCTGTTAGATTTATTGTTGTTATTGTTGTTGTTTACCATCATTGTGCGATCAGATCTCCCACTGTGGTGTCTTCCTCCTCCTCCTCCTCTTCCTCTTCGTCTTCCACGGGTGGTGTGTCAACAGTGCGAGTGCAGACAGACAAAAATGTGGCCAATATTTTTTTTGGGTGGGGACTCTACCACCTTTGGTCGACAAAGTGGTCCCAAAGTTAAAATGCTTTTTTTTTTTTAAAAGAACAAAAATTTACGTAGAAGTGTTTAAAAATCAACGTTCAGTGCGGAACTACTGAATAATGCCGAAACTCTTACAAAAAAAATGCCCCGAAGGCATTTAATTTAGCCCAAATCTGCAGCTATTCGCCACCGCAGCTCAGTAATACACATTCTACACTCATCAGACATGAAATCAAGCAACAGAAAACATGTCATTGACGCACTGAATTAACTTAGTCCTTTCTTGTTTTCTGGAAAAGCCATGACGTCCATGAACTGTTTGCAGAAGAGCCAACATTAAGCTCCTTGTGTCAGAAAATGAATATTTTCAAGTGGCCTTGAAAATATTGTTGCTAAATAAACGGCAGCTGCTGAGACGAGCCCATTTCCCTATTTGGTCTGGTTGTGTCATGATTAAATCGAAACAGTTTTTATTTGCTCTTCCTAAACATTAGGCTGATTCATAAACACAAAGTGTGAGAACTTGAGAAACTCCTGTTGCTGCTTCTGCGTCTTTAAGGACGGAAACATCTGCAGCTCTTTAAAACTCATTCACATTTTGCAGAATGTGTCTTTAAATCAAACCCATGCTGGGAATATCCATGTACATGTACTCCAGGAACGGCCACTGGCAACCACAGCGCTGTCGACTGATGGTGAAAATATTCACACCGTGTTGCAGCAGATTGTACCCTCAGGAATTGCTCATATTCCAGAAACAGGAGTCCTGACAGGCTGGTTATGATGCGGAAGTTACTGGTGTGTCTGTGATTGTGTACTCCATCTGCAACAATTTCACAAATTCATAGACTCTGTATCCTGTGGGTCAAAGGTTACCAAAAATGACTGCCGGAAACCGGAGAGCCCCTCAAAATACACAAGTATTTCCCTCTATGTATTTAAACAACGTAGCCAAAGAATCACATGATGAGTCACCAACACTGAACTGAAATGATCCAATCGAGTCCAAGTTTTAAAACCATTCAGCTGTCGACGGAGCTACGGAAACAGAAGCGCATTTTCTTTAGGATTTCATCCCATTAGCTGCAAAACAGGCTGCACAGCATGATGCCACCACCGCCGTGCTTTGACAGTTCATTCAAGGCTCTTCAGGTTTTCTTCCGACTCAATATTTGCGTCATACGACCAGGAGCTGCAAATGTTTGTCAAGTTTAAAAGGTGTTGATTTTGGAGCAGGAATCCCCCTTTTTTTGCTCTGCAATCTATCAGGTCAAATTCTGTTCAACTCTTTTGCTTTTTAAATTGCTCCTGAACATCGCAACTGAGGGGAACAGTCCAAGTCAGGAAGATAAAACTTGGAAGAAAAAAAACAATCAAACAAAAAAAAAAAATAAATAAAAACACGACAGGAAACCAACTGTTTGTCATTTATCATTCATCCAAACACAAGCATGTAAAATGTGTATTTAAACCTCTGATAAAACTGTATTTTTCATCCAAAACGTTTGAAAAATATTTGTGAAATCATGTTACAAACAATACGTAGCATAAAGCTGATGACTCTGAAAGACCTGAGGTGTGTGCATTATGACAGACGCAAACCTTTTAGAAAACAAAGTCCAGGATGTGATGAACTCATTTATTGCTCTAAAAGAATTTGTGATCTATATTTTAATTAATTACTGCTCGTTACATAATCTCAAACAATTTTCCCCCCCCTCCCTCCCCTCCCTCCCTCCCTTTGGCGGGAAACACGCAGGTAGCTTACTCTTCGGTTCCGATAACCAGCTTTTCTTGTTCTCAGGAAGGCACGAAATGACGGCATTTACGGTCGCTTCCACGGCTTAAATGTGAAGAGACGGGATCCCCGAGCACAAACACCAATACTCAATTAGTAATCTGAGCCGCGCCGTCGCAGAAGAGGACGTATGAAATTGTAGACTATAAATATTCCTCTGTGTCCGCAGCTGGAAAAGCATCCAGCGTCCAGGAAACCCGAGGACGTTCCGGCAAAAAGGGAATGCCTTCGCATCCGGGGATCTTGTCCAAGTCTTTAGTGTTTGAACAGAAAAAAAAAAAAAAAAAAGGAAAGAGTATTCTGAAACAAAAGAATTACACCAGTTACATGTGAGTGCAGCGGCGTGGGGGGTTCTCAGAACGGATGCTCCGAAACGTATATCGTCAGCCTGATGATGGAGCTTCCTCGGAAGTTGATGACGTTGTTGACCGTGACCATCTCCAGGTCCAGCACCAACACCTGCGGCCCTTTGATGGGCCGCGTCAGGACCAGGGTGGCGCTCACGTTGCTGGTTTGCTGGAAAGGGGGAGGAAGAGGAGAGGAATGTGAGGAATGATGCACAGGAAGTGCAGAGTCATTCAGGTTGGGCTTACAGGAAGAGAAACTCTTGGCTCTGTGCCGTGTTCATTGTTATACAGTCTTCATGAGCCGCTTCACTTTCTTTTTTTTTTTTCCACTTTTCATCACAATACACAAGGTCAGAAGTGATTAATCAAATAAATTGTGATTAATCAATTAGTGAAATAATCGCCAACTAACTTTGTAATCGATTAACCGGAATATAAAGACAAAAAAAAAAGGGCTATTTCCTGAAAACAACTTATTTAAAGACAAAACTGCACAAAATAAAGAGATATTTTGCATTTAAAGATAAAAACACTGCAAAATTATATGAATTTTATGAGGATTTTATGTGACACGTCAGCATTAAGTTGTTCATAATTACAAAAAAAAAAAGAAGGAAGATGGCTACTTATAAAAATGTGGCTGGTATTTTGGTTTCAGTTCCTTTTTTTAAACAAATACCGAAATCAAAACTGAGTGCAGATAGTTGCATTCAGTTCAACACAGAAAACTTAATTCATCTCCACTGGGGCAATTATGATTGAACTGGGCATATTGTTATAGAGAATTTTAAAGCAGGCTTGTGTTATTGCACAATGCAAAGCTGCAGGGGGAAAAATAACAAAAACAAAAAAGAGTAATAAGATGCCACACTTTTCAGATCGTATAGGTATGACACTTTGAAAAGCGTGCATCCTTTCCCTTCAGCTTTACAATAGTGTGCTGCTAAAGCTATTACCGCGACGAGTTACTGTCATTTACTGTCCGACTTCAAAATCCTGCCATGTGGCTCAGAGATTCAAGAAAAAAAACAAAACAAAGCTCTGCCAGGAAGGAAACATGAGTGAATTGCTCCATCTAGTGGCGACAAGCTGCAAGTACCACCAAAGGTGATTCAAGTTTTGCAGCCTCACACATCTGGAGCTGAAAACTGTTGTTCTCTCTTTCTACTAAACCCTGGATGATAAAAGTCTCCAGTCTGCTGCTTTGGTCTCAACTAGGACAATTGTGTTTACAGGGAATTCATAATTCATTTTATTTGTTGTTTCTGTTTATTTAAAATGTTCATTAGGATTAAAGTTTAATTTGTTCTTGCACTAAACTATTACTGTTATATTATCGAAAGAGGCCTCAAACAACGATAATATCGTTTATCACTTCCCCAATAATGTTATAAAAGGCAAAAAAAAAATAAAAAAATAAAATCAAATCAAATAAACTGGTTTTATTCATTAAGACTTTAACCTGTCATTTCTGATTCAGCAGTGAACCTGATACAGACTGAAGGTAAGAGTAACCCCGTTGCCGCGGTTTCTGCAGGCGGCAGTGTTTTCCTCCTAAATGCCCGTCACCTCACTCTGACCGCCCCGCTCTTCATCCCATCCCCCATTCACGGACTCCTGAGCGCTCACCCTCATGTAAAACTCCCGTCCGCTGTTGCCCGACTTTATCTGGAAGATGTAGAAGGCGCCGGGGTAGCGCGTGGTGGCCTGCATCTGGAAGATATCGGCAGGCACACTGCGCCCCGACGACAAGTCCATGTGTCGGTACAGAACGGTGAAAGCCAAGTCCCTGCAGGCAGGGTTCTCAGCTGAACACATGCACTGACTGCAGAGCGGTGGGACAGAGGAGGTTCAGAGAAACAGACCATTAGATTCTACAAAAACAACCCGAGACTTTTAAGTCGCCACGATGTGATAAGAGCGTGCCGAGAAAACTCACTTGTCGCTAACGGCGATGTAAGGAGGCTGACATTGTAAAGGATTCAGGCATGTATAGCCTCCCTGGAAATTGAAACACACTTGTTCTGTTGTACAGGTGTTGTTACCAGTGTCACATTCATTGACGTCTTTGAAATCAAGCACACGACAGTCAGAGTCAGTGAAGTCAGAACCACAGCAACGAGGCATCAGCAAGATCACAGCTTTGCATTTAAAAAAATGTTTAAAAAAAAAAAAAACATCAAGAACAAAGTGATGGATTTACATGGTAACAAAAGGAGAACACTGCAACATCGTCAGTCCTCCGCAGCGAACTTTACCTTCACAGCTCCGGCTATCCTCGTATAAATAATACCCGGGCGGGCAGATGCAGGAGAACGAGCCGGGGGTGTTCACGCATCTGAACTGGCACAGAAACTCAGAGAAACTGCACTCATCCAGGTCTAAGTGAAACAAAAGGTACAATTCAAACAAATAGAAAGCGTCACAGAGAGATGGAGATGGCGACTCCGATGCGTCTGTTAGGAGTTCGTCCATCTGCTCCGGTCCTACTCCGTCAATCGATCACATGAACGTACATAGGACCGTGGGAGCTCTGGAGGAGCTGCAGGGTTGCAAATGTGGATTTCATTTCATGGAAGAGCTTTCGATGTTTTCAAAAAACATCGCAGGTTTCAGCAGCCATGAAGCGAACAAAAATAAGAAAAGGAGATGCTTGAGTGAGGTGAGGTAAAAGTTTCACTTTCTGGTCTGAAAGTGTGGTGGAAAACTACATATGTAAGAATCAGAATTCGTCTCAGAATCATACTTTTTTTTTAAATCAGTGAATTCATTACAAAATGTTTTATACACAGCTCTGAAAAGAATTAGGAGACCATTTAAAATGATCAGTTTGTCTGATTTAACTTTTTATAGGTATGTTTGAGTAAAATGAACATTGTTCTTTTATTCCGCAAACTTCTGATAACATGTCTCCGAAATCTCAAGCCAAAATTTTGGTTTTATTTGCAGAAAATGAGAAATGGTGAAAATAAGAAAGAAAAAAAAATGCAGTGCTTTCAGACCTCAAACAATGAAAAGAAAACAAGTTCCTATTTATGTAGGAACAACAATACTGATGTTTTAACTGAGGAAGAGTTCAGGAATCAATATTTGGTGGAACAGCCAGGTTTTCAATGCAGTGGGCTCTGCATCTGTATATCCATTTTGATTTTAACTTTAAATTCGCCAGCTGAAATTTCCTCTCCAATCAAATAATAGACAATTCAATGTCCAAAAAAAAAAAAAAAAAAAAAAAAAGAATGATTCCAATGAGACAGTATTTCTGCCATACAAAGAAACACGAACGCCGCACCTCACCCTGAACGCACCGTCTCCATCGGGAGACATTCTACCGTCAGAGCAGCGAACTGAAAACATCCTCACCGATACAGGTTGTGCCGTCGGACGCCAGCTCGTATCCTTCGTCACAGCTGCACATGAAAGAGCCGTAGGTGTTGAAACAGCCGTGACTGCAGGGTTGTTCGTCACATTCGTCCACATCTGGCGAACACAAAGGGAACGAAGGAATGTTAGAGGTTCTACCAGCCCGGGTTCACTTGATCAGACGCCGCTAAACGTGGAGCTGGAGCGACACCATGAGGCTGGTTATCGGCTCAGATCTAACAGGAGGAGCTGCATGAGGATGAAAAAAAAAAGAGAAAAAAAAACAGGCATTCAAAAAATAAAAACATAAAAATTAAGAAGTAAAATTGAATATGATTATCTGACTTTTCTCTCTTCACCGTAGCTCAATGTCCTCACCACTCGCTGTGACTTTTAGCATCCAGCAACTTAAACTATACATTAGATGTGGGCATTAAAAGAAGTTATAGTCCCACCCCTTGACCAAAGACAGGAAAAAAAGCAATGTTATTACAGTGATGCTGCATTTTTATAGACATTATTATTGTTATTTTTTTAACTCTCTGCAGGGTTTTTAACAAAGCTGACTCTTTGTGGAGAACTTAAAGCCTAAATAAATAAATAAATAAATAATACTATTACCTGGTAATTTCTTTAAGCACAGTCTAGAGAGCCTATAATTTATTCTAAAGTTTTAACATTTTTGCTTCGCCTTCAGAGAAGGAATCTTGGCCCACATCTGAGCTTAAAAGGTAAAAAAAAACAAAAAAACATTTAAACTGCTTCAGGAGCTGCGTTGATTTATGGCATCCAAAATAACATTAAAAAAAAAAAAAAAACCATACTGTACAAGTTTTTAAATCAACTTTATTGTTTTGCGTCTGCGTTCCTGTAAATCCACGTACCCTGACAGGTCCGGCTGTCTGGATTAAGGAGGAAGCCGGGATTACACGAGCAGGAATAAGAGCCAGCGACGTTGGCACACAGTTGCTGGCAGTAACCATAGCGGCACTCATCGATATCTGGCTCAAAGGAGAGAAAGAAAATGAGAGAAAGGAAGGGAAAGAAGCTGGTTATAAAGTACAAAAACAAACTTAACTGCTTTACTTCACACAACCTGCAGAGGGCGCTGCACTTACAGAAAGATACTAACCTTTAGGATCATTCCTAGATATTTTCAGCCTCTCAGAGGTGATTAAAATAAATGTAGCACTTCTGCAATGAAGACAACCGACTGTTTCAACTCGTCACATTAGCCATTTTATATAAGCGAAACCCTTTAATGTGCGTTTTACATCTTGATAAAACGTTCTAGTACAAGGTTTCCCCCCAGAAAATTTGCTAAGCCCGGTGTTTGGGTGCTCAGTCAGTCATTCATCCAGCGGTTTGTTGCGTTTCTGAGTCAAAAAATGTTTAACGTTGACAGGCAATTTGAAAATATGCCTTGATAATTATGTGTTATTCAAAGATTGCAAAATTATTACCTTAACACCAACAACTATAAAGTCTAAAAAAGAAAAAAAAATTGCAAACATTTTAAAAAGACAAATAAATAAGCAATGCTTAGCCTGGTGGGGCACAAGTAAAACCTGGTGGCCCGCCAGACCTTTAATGCACTGGGGGGAGGCCTGTTAGTAGTTATAAAGTGCTGCCTATTAAATGATTTAAAGATTTTCTTAATGGTTGCATTTCGGATGTCAAAGAATAAAGCAAAACAAAAAACGAATATCCTCACCTTCCTAATATAATGGCGCAAGTCTTGATTTTTGCGAGATGATTTGGGAAAAGAAAAAGGAATTTCAGCAAAAAATAAAAAATAAACAGACAGCCCGTCGTAGCTTTTTATGGGACTCTCTAGACTCCAAGATACGTCAAGAAGCTCCTCCAGTTTTTCACAAATTCAAACAAAATCCAGATATCCCCACATTTGTTTCTGATTTTACTGCAAATTTTCCTCAACATTGACCGCAAACAATGGGCGATTAAAGAAATCTCACATTTAACTTTAGATAAATGAAGCCCGGAAAAACAATCACAAAATCCTGGATGGATTTAATATCATTTCATGTTAAGAAACACTTACTGAATGCAGAAACAGATGTTTATTGAGGTTTTAACAGTCAAACGGGTTTTATCAATACATTCTGGCACAACCGGCCCTTTCAGATTTTCAATGTGGCCCAAAATGAAGAAGAGTCTGGACACTATTTTAGGACGGCGACGATAAGAAAATTTGCAGCGAAAGCTTCAACTCCATACTCCAAGGTTGTTTCTCACACCATGAGTTTGACTGACACCGCCGTGGCATGGCTCTTAAAACCAATCAAACCCAGGAAATCCTCTTAGAGGTGGGGGGAAGTGCTTCGCCCGGTCTGATAGCCCGCATCCTGTAGCAGCAAACAGGACGCACCCACTCAACACAGGAGGGGGCGCCAACTCCCTTTTGATAGTGCATGCATTCATAAAACAACTGAGACAGAAAATTATGCTTTCATTTTTTAATAACTGCTGCTCATGACGCCCCTCTTCTACTGCTGCTCTGGGTGGGTGCCAGCGTCAAACGCTTGCCACTGATTAGAAGGTTTTTATTAGTTCCCCCCAAAAGCCATGCAATGTTGCCCGACAACAGTGATGGGATTTTTAAAAAAATGTTGATTTATACTGCCATTTTTACATAGAAACATCACCATGTTCTTTGTTGTAAAATACGAGAAAGCAGCGATGTAAACGCAACAAAAAAATTTTAGAAATAAAAACGGCGGTATATTCAAATCCTTGAGGAGTTTTTTGGCAAAATGATGCTTAAGAATGACAGTAGCAGCAGCTCTCTCACCTTGACACTGTCCGGCTATGAGCCAATAGCCTTCGGTGCAGGAGCAGGTGTAGCCGCCGGCGGTGTTGATGCAGACCTGCGTGGGGTTACAGTGGTGGGAGTTCGTCTCACATTCGTCAATGTCTGGACAGAGAAAAGTGGCGGGAGACTCAGAAATTACCGGGGCAGACACGCAGAAGGCAGGAAATAGTTTTAGGAACGGCAAAACCTTGAATCAAGCTGAAGCATGAAGGATGAAATGCTACCACATTCCGGTACTAGCAAAATAGATAAATAAAAATCCCACATATTTCTTTAGTCTAAACTCAGTGAACGTACAAAAGTATTCATCTCCGCTCTCACATTTTACAACAACAAGACACTGCAACATATTTTACAGGCAGATCAGCAGAAAGAAGTGCGGCGTGTCGCTACGACCCCACCAGAATGACGATGAGAACCTTTAATGCTGCCATGAAGAATCAGGTCAGTACCGGGTCCAACCCACTATGAACAAGGTGTACCTAATAAAGATGGAATTACAGGGTAGTCACTCCTGAAGGCAACTGATTGCACTGGATTTATTTAGCAAAAGGACATTAAAAGAGCATGAATAAAAATACCAGTTTTGGTTTATAAGTAAAACCAAACCAAATTAACTACACACCCTCGTTCTTCCAGTTCTCAATAATCTACTGCAATAATTGCTGTCAATTCAAACCTCGGTAAAATACATGTAGGTTTGTGATAACATAAAAAATTTCAACTGACTTGCAAGCAGCTGCAGAGGTTTTACTTGAGCTTCCAGCCAAACATGGAGAAGCAGGATTCAGCTTCTATTCACCACAAATTTGGAAGTTCTGTGGCAACACTGATTTAATTTAAGCCAAGGCTAAAAACTAGGCCTGCCAGATAACAAGCTGGACGATAAATTGTTCAAGAACTTACTGCGATAAACGATAATATTGTTGCTTTTAGACCATTTTCAAGTAATAAAGGTGCAATAATGCAAGAACAGATTCTCAAAGACACTTAAAATATAAAAATAAATAAAGGAAACCACAAATAAAACGTATTATAAAGTCTTTGTAAACAAAATTATCTTTAAAAAGAAAGGGATAGTTGAGCTCAAAGCACCAGAATGGAGACTTTTAAAATTCAGTTTCTGGTAAAAAAAAAAAAAAAAAAGAGAAAAATGATCAATCAAGCAAATGAAAATTATTGTCATTTTGTTTTTGTTTTTTTAATTATTTATTATTCATTGTCACAGGCCTACTAAAAAGAGTTGCTTCTGGTTAGTAGTAAACGGATCGACATATTTGATGGCATTTGACAAAAAATATAACTCTTATTGCTTGCTTCACAATTGGTGACAGCATGAATGTTTATGGTGTGAAGCACTTTGAACGGCCTTACTGCTGAAAAAGCGCTGCACAAATAAACTTGACCTGATGTCTGAGGTGTTGCCTCCCAGAAGACGGCGGCGCAAATCTCTGGAGCCGGCAGAAAAGGTGGGAGCGCTCCCATTTCCTTCTGGTTCCCACATCGCATTCTAGTAATTTGGCACCTCTCCTTCCCTCTCACAGGAAGTCTGTGGCCACAGTTTAGGACTTTAGACGACCACGAGACGTGCTTGTTTTCCCATGCCGTCACGGAGATCGTATCAGCAATCTTCCATTAAAAAAGTTAAATCAAATCTTTCAAGCAATCAGGTTTTCACCACCCTGTGTTAGGGGGGGAAAAAGCCTAATATTTGAGTAAGGCACACAATAGTTCCTTGTCAGGATAAGCGATATCTTGAATTCCTGTGGCGCCCTTATAATGGACACATTTCCTTATGAGGATATGACACTTCAGTGGTTCTCAGCCTGTGAAGTCACCTATCTCTAGGAAACCAGCAGTGAAAGTGGCGGGGGTCTTTTCTCCTCTTGTTTTTACAGGCTGTTTTCATACGGGATAACATCTTAATTTGGGAGCTTTCTGCCTGCTTCCCTCCACCGGAGAGGAGGGGGGCCAAAAGCTAGCAGCACCTGCTGGCAGCAAGACTCCGAAAGACCCTTCATGTGCTCCACATGTGTAGCCGACGTACACACACCCAGCACCTGCGAGAGCGGTTCAGATCAGCTCCTTATATAGTCCCGTTTCGGGGGCTGTTCACAAGCTGTGGGGTGGCTGCTGACAGCCGGACCTGGCTGCACAGAAGAAGGGGATTAGCTTGAAATGCCTGAAGACTGGTCGCATATAGAAAAGAAGAAAATGCCCTCAGGAGGAAAATATGTCGGCTGGTGGGCCGAAACGGGGTGAATAGCAACACTCTGGGGCTGTAAAGGTGCAGAAATAACGCAGCGGCAAGATCGTGTTGCTCAAATTATACACAGCACGTTGAAAGTAACCTGTGTTTACAGTTAAATTGAACAGAAAAGACCATTTTCTGATAAACTGCAGACTGGCATACAATTCAACTCAAAAATATCATTGATCCCAAAAGGAAATTAAATGTTCTCGCAACTCATATTCATTCAAATTCTTTGAGTGTGTCAAGTTTTCCTAAGAGAGGATGATCTAATCTGATTTGTCCTTGGTTTCAGTCAGAAGTGGTTTTTCTCTCATCTAATACCAAAAAAAAAGAAAGAAAAGATTCCTTAAAGTAGTGAAGGCAGTCAGAGGTAACAGGGAGATGGATGGAGTCAACTGGAGAGCAATCCTGAGAGAAAATTTAACCTCATAGAATATTACAGATTAGACTGTAAACTGTAAGTAAAACCTCTAACTTTTGTGTTGGAACCGCACAGGCAAAGTAGTCGAAATCCAATTAATTAATCTATGGAAAGACTAACTGGGTCGAGATTGAGCAATGGAAATGTTCATTTAACAAAAAAAAAAAGAAAAACACACAATTGTGCACCATTTTATATTTGTTGATCACAAAAAACGTATCAAAAAACATTGAGGTTTCTGGTTGTTTTGTGACAAACCGTGGGTCGCACTTTATGTGCATAAGACTGACATAAAACTGGAATAACATGACATGAATCATGAACACTCCAACATGAAGGAGTGTTTACAACTGTTGTCATGAAGTGTCATTTGGAAAATAATGAATAAAGTGTCAACTTTGCATTACTCAGTAAATAATGAAACTTTCAATGCAAAGTCCCATTAAAAGTCAATCAACAATTTCAACGTTGCATTAAAAGTGTCATTAGTTACCGACTGACACTTCATGCAAACAGTCAGACATTAGAGACTCCTTCAGGTTCATAAAACGTGTCATTTCATGGTTACGACAGTTTCATGTCAGTCTTATGAACACCTATTCAAATAAAGTGTTACCAAACTTTGAGATGTGAATAGTAAAACTGTGGCTAACCAAATTCCTAGCAAGTTGCATTGTTCTCTTGCAGAGTGGTGGAAATTGACAAAAACCCGCGGCAGAAAGGTCCACTTGGCGAAAGACAAAGGCGTGTTTTAGTTGTAGATTCAGACAGGAAGTTGCAGTGGGTGTGCGATATCTGCCCCACAGCATCCATCAGTCAGCAGCCGATTACATCAGCACACACAGCATCCCCGCCTTCAGGAGTGTGTGTGTGTGGGTGTGTGAACTTGTAACGAGTGCTCCCCACAGAGGTGTGCTTGTTGTCCAAGTCTGGCCTGGGTGCAGATTTTGGGGGAACATGACCTCACTTTTGGCACCTTGGCGGAGTGGTTTACCCAAACAAGGTCGTGAGCCGATTCCCTGGCAAGTCGTCACAAATTCAAACAGCCCATATTTGTGCATGGAGTCAGCTGCTCTTGCTCTCTTTCAGAAGAGAAAACAACTGCACTCTATGTATATATTTCCACCTCATTGCAGGGTTCCATTTATCCTAAATGACAGTAAAAAAAAATTTTTTTTAAAGTTCCACGGCACTTTGAGGAGGCTATTTTTAAACAGCTTCAGTGAAATTATACCATAGAAGGTCCAACCAGTTAGATCTGACCAGTTGGGATGAAATATGTTGCAATGTGTCTGTTTTTAATTAGGCACTTCTCTGCTTCTATTATGTCATTTTAGCGGAAATGTTAGCGGCTCTGAATAAAATTTGCAGTAATTCTGTTAACTTATGCAATGCAAAATTTATGTCATCGTGTATTGTTCCTTGCTATTGTACCCGCTTTATTATTATAAAAAAATTATTATTTTTTACTTTTAGTTGCAATAATGAACATAAAAAGTATAATTGTTCTTGTTATAAGTTTAGAAATTCAGGTCATTTCAACACATTCAGTTCATAAGTCTCTTACATCTTCATACTCCTTTTCCAGCGTATTAAGAGTATTGGGCACTCACACACGTTCATGCACCAGCAAGCAGATCGGCAACTTCTGGGTGAAGTGCCCTTCCCGGGGCAGATCATATCAGCCCCGGGAAGGGCTGATACGATCTGGACTCTGGTTATTAATTACTATTAAACTAATTTTATGTTGGGGAAAAGATGAGTGGCTACTTCTTGAGTATCTTCAGTCAGTTGTTGTTTTCTTTTTTGTTGTTGTTTTTTTTTTTTGCGCTGGGGTCAAAGGGCATCAGTCTGTGATTGAGTTGGGGGAATGCGTTTACTTTCATAGTACTCTTCTATGAAGGCTTCTTTAAACTTTGGGGTTCCCCAAGGCTCCATCCTCAGTGCATTATTATTTTCTATGTACTCTGTTTAGCAGGTATTACTCAGTCTTTAAGTAACATCCCTCACCGTTCAGTTGTATGAGTTGCCAAGTTATCTAAATTAAGACTGACTGCCTGCCTCTGATAAGAGACTGCCTGCCAGATGGCTTTTCAATCCCAGTGACAACTTATAAAATGATAATAGCCCTCAAATACACTCTGACATCAGACAAGTGGAGTGTTGGATATTGGGAGTGACGGCTGATTGTGATGTAACCACGGACTTGCTTTTAGAATTCAAATCAAAATCTCGTTTTTTTTTTGTTTTTTTTTCCTTTTAAGCTGAGATCTATTGGGCCTAGAAACAAAATGAAGAAATCATTGGTGGATCCGTTTCTTTTAGCTTAGATTCGTGTAAATTTGTCGCTCACTCGTATGGCCAAAGCGTTTCAATTACAAGTTGCACAGAGTTTTGTTTCCTCTACACTGTCGTCCCGTTGAATTCAGAATCCTTATTTTAAAGAAAATTCCTCAGATGTAAAACTTGCATCGTCAAGCTACAACTTTTGTTTCTTGTTCTGTCTAAATAAAAATCAAAATGTGTTGGGTTTTCCCTTATAAAATAAAAAACAAGCAGACAAAAAATTTTTCAGTCTGGCGCTTGTCAACTGGCATCAGTACTTTCTGCCCCTCCATCACTCCATGCATGGGTAATTATTTTTCTTTTATGACTATTAAGTCTAATTAGCTTTTATTGACATGTTTAGTTCCTGGGCTTTGTATGACGCAACAGGTAATGATCTCCTCTGTGGAGACTGCTTTAAAAATAAAACACGACTGAGCGACTGAGCAAACGTGCAGGTGGAGTCTGTTGCTTTTCTGGATTTTAATTTTTTAATTTTTTTTTTTATTTTTAACAAAAAGTGCAAACAACTCTTCAGTGAGAAGAGAGGCCGCGCAGACATTTATGAGTTGTTGGGCCTAATACCTAAAGAGGAGCAATCAGTGCTGCAACAAGGAAAATGAACATGGAGTCCAAATAAAATAGAATAAAATTCAGAGTAATGTGACAAAAACAGAAAGTACAAAAGAAAAGAAAACTGAAAGTGTTTGGAAGAAACTAAGGAATTAGCTGAAGGAAAGTGGATTCGTGACGACAAAGCCAAACTGAAGCATCACTCATACACAAGTAGAAGAAAACAGGGCTACCCATTTAGATCAAAGTTAGATTTAGAGATAATTCTCAAGAAGATGATGCTGAGACGGGTCTGTGTGTCGGGTAAAAGAGCAGATATCTGAAAAAACATATTATTTCACTATACTGTTCCTGAATATAATGATAATATCAGTTACAATCAACGACTTTTTCCTTCCTCAGTCTTATTAGAGTTTCTCCACCATTTTCTAAAGGTTTGAGCATCTTGGCCACTAGACATATTCCTCTTCTGTGGGCAAGATATGACTCAGGTGCCGTGTTATAATCAGTGCAACAAATTTCATATCCTGCCAAATATTTCCTCCTTGCACAGGTGATGACTAACACTTTTCTCCTCCCATCAATCCAAAGCGGATGGAGGTTTGGTGGTTATTTTCCCCGAGATGATGAAGCATCTTTCCACCGAGTAAACCGTGATGAATATTTTCTTCAGGAAAGGCAGATCAACTCTGCGAGCCAGCAAAGAGTCTCCCGGTTTAATTGGAAATTTATGATGGAAATGGGAAGCCAACTGCTTTATGAGACCGTTGGAGCTTGACTGATGAATATTATTTTGCCATTAGTGGAAGAGTTCAAGAGTTCACGAATGCCGGAGGAGGCGCAGCAACTAATTGTGGCTTCCACACACTGCTTGATCAGATTTGTTTTGTTGTATTTCATGGTACGATTTGCAAAGCCAGAACACACGGCTGTCAAATAAAATACCTTTTCTGCGAAATTGAAAAAAAAAAAACAAAACAACAAAAAAAAAAGTGGTCACATTTTTTCTCTTGCCAGGGCTTGCACAAGGCATCCACTTCACCCATCTTTCATTCTTTTGAAACCGTCATCGTGTCTGCACTTCAAGAGCACAGCCGCTCGCCTGTCACTCACCGTTGCAGGTGCCGTCCGCCGCCAGAGCGTACCCCAGGGTGCACAGCGCGGGATTGCTCACTATGGGGTAACTGGGTTCCACGGCTCTCGCGGGAGCCCGCGCGAACGAGTCCGGGACTCTGTCAGGGGGCTCCGGGTAGCTCGGCTCAGGCTGGGCGGGGCTCACCCGTCTGTAAGGCCGGTCGTAGTAGTCGCTGGAGAGGCACTGGTAGCCTCCGATGCGGTTGACGCAGAGCATCTCTCCTTGGCACGGTTGCGGCCAGCTGCACTCGTTCACATCTGGAAGGCAGAGAGCAGCGGCGGTGAGGACATTCCTGCTGCAACTCCCGTGTCTTGCGAGACGGTGGCCCACCCAGTTTATCATTAGGCGACCGATTTGTTCCACCTTGAATTTTTTTAGCGTTATTTTATGACGCAGCCACATCATACCATATTATCGGGATAGCTTTGTTATTGCATAAAGACTTTGATTCATTGTCGTCGCAATAAATTCCAATTTAGTACGTATTTTCGGGATCATTATTTTTATCCAGTGTTTGTTCAACAAAGGTGCTTCAATAAATCTGAATAAATGTGAAAGTATGATTACATGAAGTTAATGTGTGCATTTTAGTTATAAAAAAAAAACAAAAAACATTTCTTTATGTGATTACTGTCCTAAGCGCATTGCAAATGGGAATGTTTTTGTCAAGAGCAGCATTTGTGCTTAATGCTGTGCCATTCAATCACCGTCACAAAGCTGCCGCAAGAAATAAAAGAGAACAAAACACAAATAAAACAGATGTTCATGCCACTTTTGTCGTCAACAAAAGTGACATGAACTTTTGTAAAAATTGGACCGAATTTTTATTACCGCAAAGCATGGTAATAAAAATGGACGTTCATGTCGCCCACCCCGACTTGGTGCGGCTTAATTTTGGGATCAATTCAGCTGTTCTGTGAAGGCCTCTGGTGTTTGTTGGAAAGTATTAGTCAACGAAGACCAAGGAATGCTCCAGACAAGTCAGGCTCAAAGATGTGCAGAACTTTAAAGCAGGGCTAGGCTATAAATCCAAGAAAAGCAGCCCCAAAACACGTCCACAGTAAATCCGCAGGAGCAGCAGAGAGATCCAGTCTGTTTACAGAAACGACAAATTCATCCTTTAGAAGAGTAGCAGGTGGAAAGACATTGTTGAATGAAAGCCATAGAGAGTCCTGTTAAGACGTGTATGCGATACAGGAAACGTGATTCTCCAACTCATTTTCCCCCCCCAAAAAAAAAAAAAAAAAAAAAAAAAGTATGTAGCTAAAGTGAAATCAAGATTCATCGAGAACCTCACGTGGTCAACAAACGCAGCCGCCGTCATGAGAAAATCCCACCAACGCCTCCGTCTCCCGACAGAAACCGAAGGCGGCTGGACTTGGTTTCCTTCGCTCCCTTTTATAGATGGAGGGCACCTTGAGCAAATTCCTCCAGGTGTGACACACCAGCTGCTCAGGCTTGGGTACGAAAGCAGTGAAAACAGTTGCCAAGATGACTGGACGTTTGAGATCTACGTCAGCTGCTGAAGGAAGAGGGGTCGGAGCTGGTCGACCCCCACCGACACTTTGACTTCCTTCTGGAAGACGTCTGTGCAGCTGAACATCTTCGCTTGACTCAGCTTCGTTCCTGAGGCTACCAGAATCATGAACAGATGTTAAACACATAGTTCATAGTTATTTGTTGTTGTTTTTTTTGTTTTCATTCGATATTTTATAGCCTTTATTTGTTACAATTTAAATTTTTAGTGGATTTCCCCCCCCCGTTATTCTCCAGGCTTTCAGTACGCATTTTGTTTGCGGATGTTGCGCGTTGATCCCTGAAGTTCCCGTCATGAGACGGGAACTGATCTCTTGGATTGGCCTAGTGAAAGTCCAGACACCAAAACTGATACTTAATATCCACTTTGATTGTAATTAAGCAGTTTGGCTAATAAGAGTGAGTAAATAAAGCAAAAAAAACCCCAAAAACTAATACAAATCTGACTAAATGCGTCAACTTAGTAGACACACTCCAGGAGACTTGAAGACATAAATACACGCCGCACTTTTCAGTGTTGCAATCAATCGAGCGTTAATTTGGGTTAAATTATATCCCTAAAACACATCAAGAGTTGGTGATTTTTCACTTTTTCTTTTAACTTATGCAAAAAATAATAATAATGATAATAAATGACTTACCTGAGCATTGTCCTAAATTCCTGTTATATTCAAAGCCGTACGGGCAGGGCTGAGGAGAGACGAGCGGGATTTTGAGTGTCTGGTTCGGACTCGGACCGTGATGAAAGGAAGGGAGGCGAGTGGAGTTTACCTGTCCGTGTGCTGACTGGACGCAGAGCAGAGCGAACACCAGAGCGGCCAACATCCTGCGAATGGGGGATTTTAGCTTATTGGAGCCTGGTAGAGCAGGACAGCTGGCTGGGGCTCGACACAAGCATAGCCTGCTGACACGAACAGAGCAGAGAAACCGCATTAAGAAAAAAACAAAACAAAACAAAAACGGTTTCAGCTGGATTATAGAGAGAGAGAGAGGGTTGGGGGGGGAGAAAGAGACGAACCTTAGAGAAGAACAAAACCTGAGAGCGCGCGTTTCCAGCGGCATTGTTTAATGGCTCCTGGTGAACTCCCTTTAAAAAAAAAAAAAAAAAAAGATTTAGACGACCCGTAAACCCGAATCCCGGCGGGGCTCCAGCTCCAACTACGCGCCCTTACGCGAAAGTCGACACCAGGTTTTCATTAACCGCTGTGTGCTCGAGCTGAAGCTTCGGCACATTGACCGACCCTCACAGGAACTTCCTCGGTCCAAGAAAGAAAAACAAAACAAAAAAAAAAAAAAAAGAAAAAAAAAGGAGGCAAAACAAACCCCAACTTCGCCGTCCCGTTTTCTGCTCGGGCCGCTGGGCTGCGCAGAACATTTAGCAATGCAGATGTGACGGCCCCCGCCGAGCTCTTTTAGCGACAGCTGGATCCAATCAGGAGATCCAGCCCCCTGCGGTGGGCGCGCGCGCGGGGACGGCGGAGCACTGAGCCCGGCGGGCCGGGGCGGGCCGGACCGGGCCGGGGCGGGCGGCCACCGCGGTGTGCTGTCCGGGAGCTGAAAGACATGCAGCACACACTGTGGGGGTGTCTGTTTTCTCAGGTCACGCACACACAGCCGAGTTCAGTGACACTAAACAGCCACTTTCCTCGCCCACATCTGGACCGAATGTACAGCCGAGACGAGGCAACAGTCTCACTTCAAGGCCTCAATACAAGCGCAGCCTAAACTCTTTACTTATGACATAATTCTTAAACAAACACGCAGCCACGAACATGACATCACAGCTCAATTTGTCACTTCACACATTTTAAATCCACCTGGATTTAAGAAATAGCAAAATAAAGGGGCGTGGCTTCAGACTGGCAGCCTCATGCAGTCTGTGTAATAAAAGCATTTAGTGCTTTAAACGCTTGGAAAGCCGCCAAGTAACATCAGATCAGCATCGGGTACTACTACTAGTTAGTAGTACTTCAGTCCTGTATGATCCCTTCCTAACTAGTAGTTATTGATTAATAATGGCGGGTTCAACACACCTCAACAACAAAACCAAAGAATGATATGATTCTGAAAGTTCATGTTAGTAAGGAAGGGGACTACTTTCAAATTCACTCTGATGATTTTTAAACAGCTAGTTAAAAATGTAAACTAATATCAGGGCATCTCATCAGGTAGGAAACTTACCTGCGATAAACGGCCATCAACGATAAATGTCCGGATGAGCATGTATCGTACGGTTTATCATTTATCGTGAAACTTCTTCATACGGTGAGCATTTTGATGATCACAATAAATGCCAATAGTTTAAAAAAAAAACCTCTATATTGCTGGGTTGATTAGTTTCACAATGCTTTCCATTGCTTTTTTCAGTGACAATATCAATACAAGATATAATTGAAAGCAATGACTGAGGTATAAATCACACTTCATGTGACTAACATCCTAAAAAAAAAAAAGCATATTACGAACGGGATTGTTTTTTAAGAGCAGTGTTTGTTTATGTCACCTAATGTTACCTCAAACAGTAATAATGAATTGTTCTTAGTCTCTTATTGTACAGTAGTTCTATAAAATATTGTGATAAAACTAAGCCCATATTGCACCACTCTAGTGTCCCAATCTGATACTGAATCAGAAATTGGTCCGTATCAGTTAAAAAAAAAAACCCAAATAGATTACATCAGGCTGCATCTAAAGTCTCCGATATAAACACGGATAGAAGCACTCCGCTCCAGCATGGGATCCGCTCCAGCGTTTCTATCCAACAGCACCTGTATCCCACATGCAGACCCCTTGGATAATAATAAATAGGTCAGCAGTTCTGACACCAGCTGGAATTCACTGTTGTTCTCTGACTAATGTCAATTGATCAAGCCTTTAAAGTATGCATTATTTGTGCTGATATCGTATCGCGTCAACATCAGTATCGGCCAATGCACAAAGAGGCAATATTGGTATCGTATCGGGAGTGATGAAGTTATATCCTGACACCCCTATTGGTTTCTAGTATCAAGGTTTTGAAAAGGTAAATTTTATTTAGCATGTAAACAACTTAAATTAGATGCGGGAGTAACTGGAGTCTTCTTTGACTGTGTTGGATCTCCTGTTCCACCACATCCCAAAGATGCTTCGTTCGGTTCAAATACGGTGGCTGTAGGTCGTTTGACTGCAGAGAACTCATCACACAGCCGAAAGTAGCCATTGGAAGACCCTGTTGCCACTTGAAGATTAAAGGTCAATCCTTTCTATGCAACGGTTTGCAAGAAAAAGCTCATCAACAGCCGGGTCACCAGTGGCTCCTTTATTTAACGCCAGGTCCTAATTAAGTCACAGGTACTGATCTTAGCCGAAGACCCTCCAAGGTAATCTGAATCTTTTTCTCTCCGTTTCAGATTTCTTTTACATCTAAGAAAAAAAAAAATTCTTTCTAGGCAGGATTTACAGTTTTTACATTTCATCAACACACCTGGACTCGTCCTGTAACATTCCTTCTGCAGTGGCTGATTGATGCCTGTACAAAAATGTGGAGCGGCACAGTCGCACGCTGATCCGATTACACAAAACTTTTAAAAATGTGCAGGGGTTTTTTTTTTCTTCTTCTTTCTTTCTTTTTTGTTTTACATTTTGTAAATATATATTTATATTAAGCATTTACACTTTTGATTATACAACTATCAAATTTCCAAAAATGCAGGCACTTGACTTCCAAAGCATCCATTGTGCCTACAACTAAAGGAAATAAAATAGAATAAAGAAACCTACATTACCCACTTACATATATGTAACTGTATAATAGTGCTGTATGTGAACATAAAGAGCAGTCTCAACCCTCTGATAAACCACAGTCAGCAGCCATAATTATGCCTACTGCATATCACAGTCTGGCTGTCTGGAAAACGCTAAATCTTTCAACGAGGAAAAAAAAAAAAAAAAAGATCCTTATGGTTTCAGCAGATGTACTGACTCGCATAAATCTCCATGTAGTGTGCTGCTGCCAGAGCTTTTAGTTTTCGTCCAGGATCTGAGGAAAACTTGCTGAATCGGTGAAGTAATACTAACAGGACAAGAAAATACAAGCAGTTAAATGCAAATGGAGGGGCTGAAACCCGACGGGCAAGTCTCCTCTAGCAAACAGAGCCTCAGCCCACAATTTGCACTCAAACACTGAGTTTCTAAGGTCACTTTTGCTCAGATTTACTCTGTTTCGCACGTGAAACGTAATTTCATTCATTCCTTTTGGCGTGAAACGCAAATTTGTGGGTCTGAACCTGAAAATAAATCGTCTTTTGCATAGAGAGGAAAAAAAAAAAAAAAGAAAAAAATCCTACTGTAATTTCCAAGTTTTCCCAGACTTTATCTTAAGCTTCGGCGTTTTATCTGATCGTTTATTGCTGCTCGACGTATGGAAACAGCAGCAAGAGCGAGCAGAGGCACACCAATAACGTTACGTTTCGTTTGGTGCTGAACTCATACTGGATAAATTAAGACATCTGTGTGGCATGTGCAGCGGGGGGTGGAGGGGAGCCGCCCCGGTCACTGCTTTAGCAAGTCTTTGAGCACGGCTCCAGCGCTGGCCTCGGCTGAGACAGGCACAGGGGTGAAGGTGGGCAGAGCGTCAGTGATGGGCTTCATCAGCAGGTGACCTCCCGAGCCGGCGGGGCCGGAACCGGCCACCAGCGGCACCGCAGCAGAACGAGGAGCCAGGAACGGGTTGGATTCGCCGGGTCTCCGGGTGCCAGCCGCAGCTCCTGCGATGAAAACAGGTCCGCTTTGGGAGCATTTGATTGAACTGTGTTGTGTTTTGTTTTGCAAGCGCGCCAATTTACCCGCGGAGCCTGAAGAAGAGCCACCGGTTCTGCCGGACGGCGGCGCGCTCAGAGGCTTGATGTCGTGGACCGGGAGCCTCGGCGCCGGGAGCGACGGGGTCGACTCCATCTCCAAGAACTTCACAAACATCTCGGAGAAAGACTGCGGCGGCGAGGGAGCCGGCAGGTTTGAATGAATGAATGAGTGAGTTTACAGATTCAATTAAATCCAAAATATTCCACAGAGCAAAATAAAGAACTTCATCAGGACGAGAGCTGCAACAATCAATCAGATTAATCATGATGTATCGACTATTAAAACTGGTCGAGTAGTCGATTAATTGTTAGCTGGGTTTTACAGACGAAAGTGGCATAGTTTTAGCTTCACCTGGTTCAAATTATGAAAAAAAAAAACTCCACTGTTTGGCACCTTTTGCTCTTCAATTAACTAGTCGACATATTAGCTGTTCACTGTATTGATGTTGAGTCAAACGGAAAGAGCTGAAATTTTCAAATGTTGATGTTAGAAATACTTTTTAGTCGCATATGTATTATTCACAAGAAATGATAAAGCATTCACTAAAGAAATATGTTATTTCATTTCAGGCAACAAAATGATTATTTTTTAAAAAAAAAAGAAAGAATTAAATTGTTTATTTGCAACATTTATTGCAATCCTAACATTGTATTAAACATACATGGTTACATGAAAAATCTGCAGAATTATTCAGTTTTTTTTCCATTCGATTAATCATCAGTGTAATCAATTACTAAAATAAATGACTGTACAGAAGACGCACGACGGTGCAATTTTATATTTCATAGGATTGTTCTTCAGGAAGTCTTTTTTCCTGTTTGCTAGGATCCGGATCAGGAAAATCTGCCCCACACAGCTGATTTTTTACCTGTTCATTTCCTCTTCGTCATAATGTTGAAGTCACATTTAACTCAAGCTTTATGTTTCCGTTCGTTGCTAAATGAATTCTAAAGAAACTGCAGAGAGCCGGTGGTTTTTATGCGACTCTCCGGCTCTCTGCCGTTCTGCGCGGCGTGTTTGTGTCTCCCAGCCTGTTCCAAACTTACCGAGTTCAGCCCCTGCCCACTGGTGGGCCTCTGTGGGGTATTCGGCACACTCTGAGCTCCTCTGCCTCCGAGCCAGCTCGATACCCACCCACCAACACCGTGCCGGGCATCGTCCTCCAACATCTAAAAAGACAGACGGTTAGGAAGTACAAAATAAATTCAATCTCTCAAGTGTTACCAAAGCTTATCTTTTTTTTTTTAATTATTAATATTATTAACTACAGTCTAGAAATTTCCTTAGCAAGATTGGGCTGCATGGATCAATGCCTGACAATTAATAGACACATGAAAAGGAACTGCAGCACCACCGACACTGATTCTTTAAAGTCTGCTGGTTTTACTCGACTCTTGGCTTCTGTAAAGTGGAAACTCTAAATAGTTTTACCAGGAGATGAGGGAACGAAAGGGGAAAAATGGAAAAAAAAAAAAAAAAAAAAAAAAAACTTTCAGGGACCTTAAAGGTAATAAAAAATGTTTTATTCTAAGAAACAGAAATCTCTCTTGTCCTGCGTTTCCTTTTAAACGGTGTTGGGTAACGTTCTCTGGAATCGTTGGACCGATTCCCGCGCAGCAGCGACCAGCCAAGACGATCTGGAAAAGACGATGCTTTCTCTTTCAGGTCTGAGCTCTGAGGACTTTCTGGGGATGACGGAGTTAAACTAAAAATCGCTGGGCAGTGTCTTTTTCTGCCAGACTAACCAGGCTCTTTAGGGCAAGATAGCAAATTAAACCAAGTGGATTATCTGCTGTTGTGGTCTGGATGCAAACAGTAAAATTGACCCAAACGACAAATTTGGGATCCTGTTATGTAGGTTTCATTTCATATTTTTGTACTAGATGTCTAAATCTAAACAGGTCTGACATCAGAGTTAGGAGGCTTTCATATGAAGGTGATTAGGTTTTAATTAAAGCCACCATTCTCCCCTTCTACCGGCTTTATTAAATTAGACATATAATCACGGTATTGTTCTAGTTGCACAAAGTTAAGCTTGTTCCTTTTTTGGGGGGGTTGTTTTCCAAAAGCTAACAGAAGTTGCATGGCTGTAGATGCGAACCAGACAGGCAGGAATAAATTACAATAACAATTTCTGCGTCTGACTCCCAAACGGAAAGATTTACAAACAACGTGAAACGTTCTGCAAATGTCGAGAAAGCCCAGTTTCACTTCTTAAATTATTGCTAAAAAAAATACGATTTGATGAAATGAGAGAAATTTTGATCTACAGAAGAGCAAAATAATATGTTTTATGACATATATGGATGCAAGTTATGCAGTTATTTCTGCATTTCCTACGATATGATGTTTTAAAATAGACTATTTTAAACTAGATGTTAAATTATTCTGTATTTTATAATGATGATGTCGGAGAGATGAATGCAATTCCAAATCGCTTAAAACAATTGATCTGGCTTCAAATCAGTCCAAGATTTGATCATATATTTATTGTAAGCTTAGATCATTATTTTAGGAAGGTGTAATATTTTTTATATAGTTATTCTTAAGATTTTCTAAATGTTGCTCCACAGTTGAAATGTAAAAGCCCAGCTGTCCACCGGGTCGAAATGAGTAAAGGTCGCCCTCTGACCTGATCAACTTGTTCTCTGCTCAGTCCCAACACACTTCCCATGAGCCTCAGCACATCGGCCCGCTTCGTTTTAGGCGTGTGGAAGTAGCCCAAAAACAGGTTGCGCATCAGAACCCTACAGACACAGCAACACACGCAACAAAGAGTTACAAAGTGGAGTTGGCAACACTCTTCAGTACGGATGCGATTACTGACCAGACAAAATGAGCAATTTTCAGCATCATAGAAGTGTTTAATAATCAAGTCAGAGGAAGCAGTGAGAATGAAAGAGACGTCCAAAAACAAGATGCACTTTCAACGTCTTGTCAAAACATGTCGACGGTTCACTCAGGACGACAAAGGCTGATGCGATCACGGGAAAATTGCTCCGTTTCATCCTTGCGAGTTTTCAACTTCTGTCAGTCATGGAGCGTGATAGATTAGGGAACGCTGGCAGCATTTAAAAATAGTTTTGCAAAGCTCACCGCTTTAATTGCGAATGCATCTGTTCTTCTGTTTTTATTTTATGGTTTCTGAAGAGAAATCTGAGTCAGATACCGTCATCAAAACTGGGACACATGTCTGATTGGATGTCATGTTTTTAAAATAGTTTTACCACTACATCATAAAACACACTGGCCTCAATATTGCAGCTTTTTTCTAAAATTTTACTCTATTCATTATTTTAATTTATATTCAAGTTTGTGCAATTATGTGACGCGTCTCTGAAGACGAAGATGTACAAAAGGACCCCCTGGGTCTTTAAGTTAGGTTGTTTTTTCTTTTTAAACAAACAAACAAATGAAAAACAATGATTTTGTTGGATACTTTTGAGCAAAAGCATGTCAACATTGTTTTCATTGAACTGGCTGCATCAACACCAGACGCAGGACAAAAACCCAACTTACTTGTCTATCTTTCCTTCTGTGCTGTTGAGAAGGTTCATGAGTTTCTTCTGTGCCTCCTCCAGCATCTCCTGCCTCACATCCACTGAAACACAAAACCAGAGAGACGTCATTTCACCAGAAACAAAAATAAAATAGTCATAGAAAACAAACAAAAAACATATTAACGTTGCTTTGTTTCTCTCCTTGGCACATGCGTGCCAAGTAGAGCATGTACGACTTTTTCATCTAGGTTACCGATGGAAAGTCAGATTTTTTTATGCGATTTGCTATAGTGTCAGATTTCTCAAAACCCTTTGTTCTCAGAGTTTGGCCGACTTCTGATCAGTTTAAATAGAGAAACGTTCACCGGTTTAAACATTTTGGCCGAGGTGACGTTTGCAAGCCAGTGTCCGGTGCTGCAGCAGAGCGACGGCTCAACCTCCAGATGAACATCAAAACACCGGGGACATTTGAGGCATCCATGCAGACTAGCTGGAGCTGTAAAGCGGTGCGTTTGGGCCACAGCGGGTGAATCGTTCACAATTTAAGTGCAATCGTTTAATTGTCTATATATATAGTTCAGTCAGTGGTTTTTGTCAATATCCACAAAGTGAGTCTGTCTGTATAAAAGTTATATATATATTCACCTGGTTGTTGTGTGGTAATGCGGATTCTCTGTTCCGCTTGTGGAATATTAATTAAACCGAATTAAAATTAAAAGCGGTTCAATTTGGCATCATTATTGTTTTAGAAAAAGACAGGTAAAAAGAAAGTAAGATGGAATTTCAACGACGCCTTCAGTCAAAATGACGAATTAACAAAATTCTAGCGCAATCCTTGAGCTAGAGATATGTTTTCTAGATAGGCCACATTTAGATTATACATATATGCATAGAATTAGAAAATAAAGATAAAAGGCTTGCTCCCACACAGAACAAATACAGACTGTAAGGTCTGAGACCAGGCAACGAAAACAGTCTGAGAATTTGCTGTGACGTAATGATTTAGTTGATAAAAGTGACAGAAAGATACATTAGTCTGGCTCTGTCAGGCTCTGATAAGGGTATCCAGCTACATATGGTTTTATATTTTGTTTCATAATCTGAGCTCAGGTTTTGGCTAAAAGTTTCACTTAGTTTATTTGCCAATTCATACTTTCGGATATGGAGGCTTGTCCCTGATATTTTCACAGGAATCCATGTCCTGGAGACGATTTGAGGCCTCTTTGAAAGCCAATCATTTCAGTCATCAACTTTTCATTCATTCATAGTCTACAGTGAGGAGATGTGGTTAAGTAATTCGAAGTAAAACCCAGAATAATCAGGAAGATGCTCAGTTATTTTGGTTACCTATGGGTTCACAGCTGGTAAATGGTTAAATTCAAAGAATAATATTCCAATAAATTAAATGTGAGATTCAATGACGGGCATGATTTAGCTGCACACATTCTTCTTTGAAAAAAGGTTTTATTGGCGCTGGTGGCTTTTATTTGAAGGCAGTTCGACAGGAAAGAGGATAATGAGAGGGAGAGAGGACATGCGGCAAGTGTCACCAGGCTGGGAGTCGAACCTGCGACCGCCAGCATGAGGCCCAAGGCCTCAATTGTGCTTTGCCCCTGCAACACCAGAGCAGCCCTATCTGCTTACATTCTTAAAAAACTACAAATACAAAAAAATATTTCAAAAAAGATCAAGCAAGGGTACAAAACTGGTGCAGGAAAAAATGATCCGTAGCCATTTTAATTGCTAACTTACAATCTTCTGGGAAAAGAAAACATTAAATGTAGCTAAGAAGCTCAAACTCATCTCACCTTGCTTCTTTAGCTCTTCGATTTGCTCCTCTTTCTGATCGATCTGATCTGTGAGGCGAGACGCCGAATCAAGAGCAGCGTTGGCTTCGTCCAAGTTCAGCTTGAGAGAAATGAAAATCAGCAATCGGGATCATTTCGCTGCGACGCTCACCGCGCCGGATCAAGACGTTACGAGGACACGCGTGTCCTCTGTTCGCCGACTGACCTGCAGAGCAGATGCTTGGTCTTCAAGCAGGAGAGCTTTTCTCTTCCACTCGTCCTTCTCCTTTTTGTGCTTCTCCAGCTCTGCCGAGTACATGGCTTTCTCCTCTAAAACGGAAAGACACAAATAACTGAAACAATAAATAGGAACAGTAAATAAATAGATTTATTACAAAGAAAAGCTGCAAAGAAGCTGATGGCGAAATGATTTCCCTCTCTGCCAACTTGCCTTGCTGGAACTGCTCTAGCACCATCTGCAGGTTTGAGAGCGACACTGCATACTGCCTGACTTGTTCCTGAGAGGTTCTGAGTTGTAAAAGTGCTTCGTCCCGCTGCTTCACCACATTGCTCAGCTGTTCCTGGAGAGACTCCACCTGCATGCTGGCCTGCTGGCTGGAAAGAAGAGCAGGAAACTCTCCAAATTAAAAAAAAAAAAAATTAAATACTGTGGCTCAGCGCGAGCTAGGAGGGAATAAATCATTACGGCAAAAGCGTTTCAAGAAAAAGATGGAAAAAGGAGATGGTACTGAACCGCATGCAGAAATACGCTTTCTCATATTTAAGCGACGTGATGAAATACTTAAACGCATGATGTATGTGTGTGTGGCGAAGGCAGTTTTTGAGTTTACTCAAACCTGGCATTTTCCACGGCATTTGACGACGTGGCCAGTTTGTCGTCCAGCAGCGCCACCCGCCTGCGCAGCTCCGTCTCCCGGTCCTCCGCAGCGAGGGCTTCCCGGGTGTACGAATCCTCGATCTCCAGCAGGTGGTTGCGCAGCCTCTCCAGCTCCAGGTTGAGCCGCTGCTCCTTATCCCTCGTGTGCTGCAGCTGCAAACACAAACGCTCTCAAGTTAAACGGCGTCTCAGCTGAACCGTTTGCCTCGTTTGTTTCTTCATAAAATATCTTTGAACGCATTTTGTCACAATCTGCTTTCCATGACTGCTCCGTCTCTCTCGCTCACTTGGAACAGTGTGAAGTCGCCTCAAGTCGTGATATTACCAGAATAAAGTTATATGAGAATAAAGTTGTAATATGATGACTTTATTCTAATTTAAATTTGAAAACAATAAAAAAATGTTCTTAATTCATTAAAATTAAACTGAAAATAATTTTGTTTTTCTATGCCGTCATAGGAAACACGGGAATTGCACAACTGTTTTTCCAATATTAGCTGAATATCAAAATAGTTATGTGCACGTTTTCATTGGAAACGCGGCTGATGATGGTCGTCTTCCCACCTCAGACTGCAGAGCCGTGGTCTCCATTTGCTTCTGCTTCAGCGCCATCATCATCTGATCCCTCTCCTGCTGGAACATCACCGCTTTCTCCTGCATGGACTTCAGTTCGTTCAGAAGCTGATTCAGTTCACCGGATTTACCCTGCGGCACAAATCAACAAGAGTTTAAAAGGAAAAAAAAAAAAGTTACAATGCTCATGGGAATATTTCCTTTATTATTTGTTCAGAAAGGCTGCAGACCACGAATCAAACTGACCAGCTCTTTGTCTTTGAGCATCCGCTCCACAGTGGCGGCCTTCTCGCTTATCGCGCTCAGCTCAAACTCCTTCTCTCTGAGCAGAAGCGAAACCTGCATGTTTGTTTCCTGCAGAGCCCGGAACTCGGACTCTTTCTCCCGGGAGCGTGCCGCCACCTGCTCGTTCTCCTCCTTCAGCTTCCGGGCGTCCAATTCCAAGATGAGCGCCCGCTCCTTCAGGTTGGTCACGGCCTGCTTCAATACCTCGTTGTCGTTCTCGCGGTTGCGCAACGCCTCGCTCACTTGGCTCAGCTGGTCTCCTTTGGTTTTTATGAGCAGGTCTTTCTCCCTCACTGACCTCTGCAGGGACTCCAGTCGGTCCCGGACCTGGCGGACCTCCTCAGCCTGGCTCCTCTGCTCGCTCTCTGAGGCGGACGCCGCGTCGGACAGCCGGTGGTTGTTCTCCTGAAGGGTCCTGATCAGGTTTTCTTTCTCAGCCAGCTGCGCTTGCAGAACTTCGGTGGTCTGTTGGGTTTGGGGCTCGGCTGTTAGACTGAGACCTCTCGATTGCGCGGTCGCTGCGACCTCGGGAGTCTGCGCAACGCTATCCAGTTTCCCCAGCAGCACATCCTTGGTGCTGCTGAGCTGACTGATGGTCTGCTGGACCTGCGCCAGCTCCAGACTCAAACCTCCCAGCCTCTTCTCCTTCTGCTCGTAGCTCTGGATCAATCGGGCGTAGTCGACGGACAGCTTGGAGCTGCAGTCGCTGTCGGCGGACACCTGGCCCTGCAGCTTGATCAGCTCTTCGTGCAGCTGCGCCGACTCGTGCTGCATGTTCTTGACCGTGGTGATCACCTGCTGCTTCCACTCCTCCATCTTCTTCACCTGCTGCTTCAGGGTGTCCCTCTCCTGAAGAAGCTCCTCGAACTGGTTGCTGCTGACGCCGCCGGACGCAGCGCCGGCCTCGCCTCCCGTCGACTGCAAGACCGTCACCAAGGTCTGGCACTTCTGAGTCAAAGCGTCGATCTCGATGTCCTTCTCCCTGATGATCCGGGAAAGGTTCTGGATGGTCTCCTTGAACATCTCCTGGCTCCCCGAGGGGTCGCTCGCGTCCGAGAGCCGCTGGTTCTCCTGCTGCAGCCTCACCAGGGCGGCTTCCTTCGCGGCCACGACGTCCACCAGGCGGTGGTAGTCGGACCGCAGCTGCCCGTTCTCCCTTGTCTTCTCGTTGAGGACGGCCAACATCTGCTCGCGCTCCACGGCAAACGCCTGCAGCTGCTGCTGGAGATAGAGGACGTCCTGACCCGACGAGACGCGGGCATGGAGCGCTTGGATCTCCAGATCTTTCTGCCGGATCATTTGGGAGAGTTTGCCCACTTCGTCGCGAGAAAACGCCAGCTGTTCCAGCTGCCTGGCGAGCGAGAGGTTTTTCTCGTTCAGCTGGACGATCTCCGTCTCCTTCTCCTCGATGCCGCGGACCAGTTTCTCTATCTCGGCCTTGGACAGGTCGTGCTTCTCGTTGCCGTTGTCCTGATTGAGAGACCGTGTCTTGTCCTCCTGGAGGATGACGTCTCCCTGGAACGCTGGGAGGCGGCCCTGGTCCACGCTCTGCTGGAGGCGGGTTATCTCTTCGTCTTTGGCTTGTATGAGTCTGTCGTAGTCGAGCGCCGTCTGCTGGCGGCGAACGGCGGTCTGTTCCAGCTCGCTCCGCTGAGCCTGCAGAGACGCCTGCTGCTCCTCCGAGGTTCTCTTCAGCGACCGGACCTCGTCTTCCAGTGCGTTCCTGGACGACTTCAGCTGAGCGATCTCCGTCTCCAGCTCGGTGATGATGTCCAGAGTCTTGGGTTCGGCCAGTGGTTGCGGTCTGCTCTGCTGATCCCTCAGCCGATCGATCTCCTCCTTCAGATGGCTGTTCTCCTCCTTCATCCCTCCCAGCTGTTTATCCTTTTCGTCCACCGCTTGTTTGAGGACGTCAACCTCTTTGGTCATGGCTGCCACCCTGTTCTCCATCTCTCCCTGGAGATCCGCCGCGTTCTGTTTCAAGGTTTCCACAAAGACGTCCTTCTCTTGCAGCAAGTCCGTCAGCTGCTTCTGCCCCGCGACGGTGATCGAGAGCATCTCGTTGGTGTCTCTGTGGTCCGCCGCCAGCTGCTCCACGTCTCGCCTCAGCTTGGCGATCTCCAGGTCTTTCTCCTGGTTTAACTTGATGGCTGACTCGTGCTCGGTTTGCAAAGCCGAGGCGTCCATGGATCTGGCTCGGGTCAGCTCCTCGATGGTCTGCTGGTACTGTTTCACCTGCCCCGACAGCGCTCTCTCAGCCTGCGACAGCTCCAGCTCGAGTTGGTTCTTCTCCAGCTTGAGTGCTTCGATACGAGTGTCCTTCTCCCTTGTTGTCCTGTTCAGAGCAGCCTGGTTTTCTTTCAGCTGCTTGCTCATCTCCTCTAACTTCTGCAAAGCGTTCTCGTGCTCGTCCTTCAACCTCCGGTTCGCCATCTTCATCTCATACTCTCCAGACATCCCCTTTTCGTAGGAGCTCCTCATTTCATCCATTTCTCTTCTGAGGTCCGACAGCGCCCTCTCCTTCCCCGCCAGCTCCTCCTCCGTCCGACTCTCTCCTCCACGAGTCGCCTCTGCTTTAGCAGCGGCTAGCTGCTCCTCTCGCTCCTGCAGGGTCTTCTTCAGCTCGGCCGCTTCTCGCCTCGCTTCCCGACTCTGCTCGTTGGCGCGTCCCGACGCGTCTTTCAGTTCCTTCACCCTCTGTTCCAGCTGCTGTTTGGCCATGTGGAGGTCATTGAGGGTGAACGCGCTTTGGCTCGTTTTCTCTTTTTGGCTCTCCAGCTCTCGTTCCAGCGCTCCTTTCTGGTCCTTGGAGGCGTTGAGCTCTGCGGTCGTTCTGACCAGCTCTGCCTCGGCTTCCTTCAACTGGCCAGAGAGCTGCTCCTTTGCGGCGATCAAATGCTAAAATGATTTAAAAGAAAAAACTTGATTATTTCTTATTACTTTACTAAAGAAGTTTAAAAAAAAACGTGTGGCTTCTGATAGGAAATTTGCGCTTCTCACACTGCATATGGCTCCATAAGGCCTCAGCCCTCTCGTGCCAACTAGCATTTTTTTATGAATTCAATCCAAAAATAAAGTGAAATAGCTGGATTATGGGCATCGAGCTGAGGCCAACCAGACCTGTGTTGCTTCCTGGTTCTGCCGGTCCAACTCCTCCAGCTCTGACATGAGGGTGTCCCGCTCCTCCTCCGTGGCTCTCAGGACTTTCTCTCTCCTCTCGAGCTCCGCCTTCAGATCCTCCAGGGACTCCGCCTCACCAGACTCCGTCTGGGATGCATTTTTGTAAACCGTTTGCTCCTCTGCTACCGTCAGTCTGTGTTGCAGCTCAAGCTGCGAAGAGAGAAAGCAATCAGGAAACATCTTTAGCTTCGACGCTCCAGAGGTTCCCAGACGTTTAGACTGACTTTCACCACAGCCAGTAACTAACATTGATACATTTGGAGTGTGCACGTTTAAAACAGCTAAGCTCAGCAAAAAAAAATTTACATACTTGTAAGCTGATACAATATTTAACTTTTGTCAAACTAGAACATTAGAAAAAAAAACAAAAAAAAAAACACTGTTTTTAAACTTCATGATTTCTAAAGAAAGTGCCAGCGGATGATGATAATGTTAAAAAGAAAACTTTACATTTGAATAAAATAAACCAACCTTTTCTTGTTCTAGGACTTCCTTTTCTTGCCTCAACATTCCTATAATGGTGTTCAGTTCTAAGATGTCTGCATGCTCAACCTCTTCTCTCGGCTCTGCCTGAAAGTTCAAACGTGAGATCGTTTAAAAGCAGGAAATACACAAAAATGTAACGCGTTCAATTATGTTTAGAACTTATAGCTTGTGTTTATACTTGCCTCTGAAAGGTGCTTGAGTCGCTCTATTTCTTTTTCTGCAGCTATAAAAATAACATTTCAACAAAAAAAAAAAAAAAAAAAAGTGTTACAGTACTATTTTTGAAGTTGCTACTTTGTGCACCAATCCATCAGCCAGCTGATTTATCGGTGCCAATTTCCTTAATTTTGATCAACCTTTGACCTCTTCTGCTCTGCTGTGAGAGAAGTTTGACTGATAGACGGCCCACCAGGTCATGTCTGCACATTTGCAGTTAACAGTAATCCCATTAAAAGATCGGTAATCGGTGATCAGCCAAAAAACTGCAATCGGTGCGGCTCGTTATTGCAATACATCCACCAAAAAACACATTACAAGAAATACTTAGAGAAAAGTTAGTGTAACAGATCGTTTCATGCTACATTATTCAGCATATGTAAACCCCACCTGCTAAGTTATTTCTGAGCGTCTGAATCTCCTGCTCAAACTGGGTCTTTTGCAGAGCCTTCCCCTCCTGCTCCTGGACTCGTGTCTGGAGTTCAGCCACAGAGGCCTGCAGGCGCGAGTAGTTCTGCAGCAGCCCCGCGTTCTCCTCCAGGGCGTCGTCCCTCTCCAGCTGCAGGGAGGCCTGGTTCCTCCGCGCGTCCTCCAGACTGGCAGACAGCTCGGCCAGCTGCTTCTCGCGCCGCTCCGCTGCTTCCTGCAGAGTCTGGACGTTTCTCTGGTGCTCAGGCAGTTTGGAGGAATCTGAAGGAGAGCTGACCTGACCGTCCCCTGGAGAGAGTCGGTATCTTATTAGTTTCCTCTGTCATAATAACTCCCATGCCGGTGCTTTCGGCTGAAGTGACATCATCTCACCGCTGCGAATCTGCTCCTCCAGTTCCTCTATCCTCTCCTCGTACTCTGCGAGCTCCTCTCGGTGGCGGCGCGTAACCTCCGCCAGCTTTTGCCGCTGGGCGTCCTGCAGAGCCGCCAGCTCATGCTGATGTTCATCCACCTCTCGACTCATTTCGTCCCGTAACTCCTGTTCCAACAAGGTTAAAAATCTACAGTCTCATTACTGTTTCACCTGAGAATCATCATAAATAGTAGTAGTAGTAGTACAGGGGTACAGGTTATCACTTTTGAATTGCAGTCATGGGCTGCAAAAAAAAAAAAAAAAAAAAAAAAAAAAGTCCAGGAGCAGAAATTCGCTGCAAGTCGTACTGTGGACACCCCTGTAGTAAAACTACAGAAAACAGCCCTGCAGATTCAGAGTGTTTAAAATGAAGGTTTATTTTATAAAGACATAATCGGAACTACAGCAGGTACCTTAATAGTTCTCTGTAGTTTGAGAATCTCCCCCTGGTCACCATTACCGGTTCCTGAGGTTGTTGATGCCTGAAACAGAGTTTGATATAAACATAATAAAAATCAAAGAGACTCCGTATTTAAGCTCAGATAGATTTTAGATACATAAATTTAACACTTTTTTTTTAAATTATAAGGCTCATTGCAAAAATCCAAAAGTCTCTCCTGGATCACAGAACCTGCGACAATTATTCTAAACTGTCATTTCAGTGGCTCATCTTTAACTTACAAGGATTTAGAAATGATCTGGCTCTTGGATACTCCAAGCTTTGCCGCGCACGCTTCGTTTTACCTGCGACATTCTCCTCCAATGCGCCACGTCCGCCTCTAGACGCATCACTTCTGTGGACAGCCTGTTGATTTCCTGCTGCGACCAAAGCACGTCGCTGATGTCCATTTCGTCGCTATGGAAGCCGTGATGTGGCCCGGCGGGGCGCGTCAGGAAGGTGGAAGGAGAGGAAGAGGTGGCGGTCAGCGAGGCGGTGGTCACCGGCAGCACCGCTGGAGAGGAGGCGGCCGACTGCGCCGACCGCCGCAGCTTCTGGACTTCTTCCTGGAGGCCGCTTTGTCGAGCTTTTAGGTGGCTGATCTCCACCTGGGAGAAGGACGGGAATTTAGACTTTCCCCGTCGATGGAGAGTTGTCCCAAAGCATTCACGATTTTAAAATGTTTGCACCCACATCTTTCTGCTGCAGGAGGGTTCTGTATTCTGCAGACTGTTGTTTGATCTGGATCTCTGAGGCCTCTAGCTTCTCCTCCAGTTCTGCGTGAAGTTTTTTCAGCCTTTCATGCTGCAACAAAGAGAGAGGACACATATTGTCACTTACATGTGTGAAGATATCCAAGAAATTGACGTCCACAGGAAGACCGGGAGACCACAAGGCAGAACAGAATAAAATCACTTCTTTCATATTCAGCCATGTTGGATATCGATGTTCCAATAATGTGGCGTCAATTACTGCATTAGCAGCAAAAAACTACAAATATTTTTTAAAACAAGTAAATTCACAAATTTGCATGCATAAAGGTGCCAATATGATTAGTTAAATGCAGCTTAGCGGGTTTGAAAGGTTGCTAATGTAACATATTGGATAGCAGAAAAAAAAAAAACGAAAAAAAAAATTGCGTAACTACTTGTTTTCAAAATAAAAAAAAAATAAAAAAAGAATAGAAAACCAAATTCACTCAAATTCACTTCAGTTAGGCATTTTATTTCCATTCCACCGTGGAAAAAGAACTGTTCAGATTAGGGCTGGATACGCCGTTATACTAAAACTAATTTTCCGATAACCAATATCAATACCGATATTTTTTTCCCCATACCTTTACGAAACTGTCACTTTCTCTACCGTGGAATTAAAATACTGCAGAATCTTTGTTCATTTAGCCTTTTACCAAAAGCAAATGATAAAAAGGAGGCTGAAAATGATGCAACACTTTCAACCTTCATTATGTCTAATGTCAGATTTATTTATGACCTCTGCTCTCTCTAAGAAAACTCAAAACAGTTCAAATTTGTCATTGCGCTGTGCTGAAGGCATCATCGTCACTGGTTTCATATCTGAAAGTTATTTTGACGGAATAACTGGTATTAAATTTGACAGCTAATATCAGCTAATGCCATGGCGATAATATAGTTCAAATGAAAACCCGTAAATCAGCGTTGGATTCACACCACCGGATTTGTGTGCAGTACATTTTTTCTTTTTATCCCTACAACTGAAAAAGTGTTTTCAGTTGTTTATCAAAGTGTTTCTTGTGCCATCAGTAAGATGCTGTTTCATCTACTAATAAAATGTCACAAAACAATTATCCTCTTTGTATTCCAGCGACTGTCTTTTAAAAAAAGAAAAAAAAAAAAAGCAGCTTTTCTGAGCTACACAAGTTGGCGGCTATTTTTAGGGACGGATTACCGCCCTGTTGGCTCACCTCAGTGTTTTCAACAGCGGGCCAGTGAATGTGGAGCTGATGGAAAGCAGTTATAGTTGATAGAAAATGCCGGTCATTTTATCTGCTGTCTCTCTTTGAAATACAATCACCTGCTAAAAGCTTCAGTACTGGCACATTCGGTCCAATAATGAGCTTGTAGCCTTTCACATGAACGTTGTTTGTTTGGTGTGACTCACTTTGTGAACCACTTGATCTGAACTAAAGCATTTATCAGCATTTCTTGCTGGAAAAAAACCCTGTAAAAATCATCTACGGTAACAAGTCAAACTATTCTTAGGTTGTAAAGATAAAAAAAAAAAAAAGACAAATCTAACCTCTGATTTTTGAGTGGAAAACGCAGCCTCCACCTCAGCCAACTTGGAATTGGACACGTGTAATTCTGTGGCAGCATCTGTGGTTATATGAAAAAAGAGTATTAAGAAAAGACATAATCAGTCAATTTGCATCTCCCCAGCACATTATGTCAGCGCAGTACATATTAAGTCAAGGTAGAGTTATAAAAACTCTGTTGTACAACACACAAAGCAAAATAAAAGCACCTTCGGAAGAAAGTTTTTCTTTAATATGTGAAAACAACATGAGACGCATACACAAAGTCTATATTTTTGCAGACTAACCGTAATCAGAGTTTGAAAAAAAATCAAAATGTAATAAAATGATCAAATTTGCTTTATTTTGAAAAACCAACCTAAAGACGATGCCTGGCGAAGAGGGAGAGGTGAAGTGAAACAAAGATACCCAACGAACATTATGTTTCATGTATTTTCAGTTCAATCGTGTGAAAAACGATCGTAATATGAAAGTATGTTGAACCTGACTGACAGTAACGTTGTTAATTGATACAGTTCAGTTTTTATGCGCAAGTATCATATTTGTGCACGTTGAAAGGTGCTCAAATTTATTTATAAAAATCTGAAAGAAGGATGACATTTTTTTTTTTAATTGAATTTATATAGCGCCTAAATAGCTATACTGATCAATGAAAGTGTTCTGCATTCATCTGGTCGCATGCCGACACCTGGCAGGGGAAAGCTGGAATGGAACCCACAACTTTCAGATTTCGAGACAGCAACTCTTCCACCTTACAGCAATGCGCCGTGCTTACGGTTCATGGTTTGGTGCGCCGCGAGGTTACAAATAGTAAACGTGTTTAGGTGAGTATACGTCTCCGCCCGACAGTGATAAGAACAGACACTTTAGGTTTTTGCCTGCGGCTGTGAGTTGGAGATCTGCGGCCAAAGTTCTTCCTCAGTCGATGTTTTATCAGTTCGCTGTCGACCGACAACACGTCCAGTTTGAATTAGTCAAATAGGATAACTTACATGTTTCTACACGTACGTGTAGAAACGTGTACAAGTGCACAAGTAGAAAGTAAAATTTAAATTCTCCCATATATTTTGTTCTTTAACAGACTAATGGCATCACCTTTGAACTGGTTAGCTCCCAATTTAGCAGAGAAACTTAAACATAACTGGACCTCAATCAGAAATTAAGAGGAATCTATAATGTTTCAATTCTACAGTCTGATTAGAAACTAATATCTGCTGAAACATGTTCCAGCTTAGCCAACTTTTGGCTATATAATTAACAAAGAAATGGCTCCTTTTGATGTCAACAAACAAACAAAAACAACTAAGATGTGAGGTCTTCACTTAGAGAAAGTAAATATGAAAGCGTCCAAAAGTAGAGATTGTAAAAAGCTCTCAGTCTAGAAGACTCCATCACATATCAAATATAATTGCATGTTTTATTAATTATATGTCCAACATAAAATTAACTAAATCTAGTTAACATGAAGCTTGCAAGACTTAAAAAGAAAATATCATCTGAACTAAGTTGATGTTTCGTTTGTAATTTTAATCATTTCCTGTTAAAACCCTCATCTGGGTTGACGGCGCATGAGAAACGAGGAGAGAAACTTCATCCTTTGCTGGTTTGTCTTGTTTTACTGGCCTCAGGTCAGTTCACCAATTCATGTAATGAGTTTTTTTTTTTTTTGTTTGTCAATTCCGACTTCTTAATCTTATAATCTTACAATTCCTTCCTTTTCGGTTGGATTAAATTGATTTATTTTATTAAACCCACATTTCTGTATTAAAAAAAAAGAAAAAAGTTTTTTCCATTGATTAGATTTGACGTAATATTCTAATCTTAATCATCGTGTTTTCATTAGCAATGAGCAGAAAATCCTCATAATTAACACAAGTAGAGGCTTAAAGCGTCAGTCTGTGTGGACTTGATCCAAACAATGTGCTTCACTAGGACTCATTATTTTCAATAATGTTGTAAGTTTTTGGAATTTGAATACGTTAAAAATGGGAGCCCCTTTTCTGACACTCATTGATCAATCAACATGAAGTATTATGCAGATAATCTACTACTTTACACAGCCTGGACATATTTATAGTAAAATAAAATGGAAAAGGGTAAAATATAGAAAATATGGATCTAATATTCTGCAGTAGCAAACTCTTGACTCTAAACATTTTTTAATAATCCAAGCATTATTTTGACATTTATTCAGTGGGTAGTTATTTCTAGCCACTGATTGTCTTCGGTGCATTTCTCCTTGATCAGGTTGAAGGAGTAACTTGTCAAGGAGGCAAGTAGCCATTTTTCTTTTTCTGAGCGTGAACAGATGTGGAAAACCTCATGTCTATAGTTAAGGGTGGTCAGGGTTTCCCCCAGAAAACTGGGCACTAGGTCAGTCGTTCACCCAGCGCTTCGCCGTGTTTTTGAGTCCAAAAAAATCTCTCAGGTGGGCAGGAACTCTGAAAACTTCGCTTGATTATCATGCGTTACCAGAAGATTAATGCTTGAACACCAACTAAGTCTTGGGAAAAAAACGCAAACATTTTAAAAAGACTTTAATAAGCATTGCTCAGCCTGGCGGGGGCACAAGTAAAGCCTGGAGGCCCAGCAGGCTTATAAACCCTGCTGTTCATTGTGGAACAGATTCTGTTACCTGGACTACTCATAGTATTCTAAATGCAGCAAAATTAGTTGAAGAATTATGTATATTTAGGTACAAATCCAGGGCTCAAACACATAAAGACACATGAATGTAAATACTCGGAAATATTTGAACGCATCTAAACTGAACAGAACCAGTGTGTTACATGCTACAGGTGTGCTAAATGGTAATGTGGACAACACAGAGGTAAAGCTAAAGCGTAGACTGGAGCTTACCTCCGACTTCTTCCACTCCTTCCAGCAGCATGTCTTTGGTGAAGTTTGATATCTGCCCGGTGAACGACGACAGGCTGCCCCCGACCTGTCCCAGAGACTGGCCGAGGCCGGATCCCAGTCCGCCCAGCCAGGAAGACATCCTCGGAGAGAACCAAACAAAAGCAGAACCAGCCCGAGGGACGCCGGACAGCTAGCCACGGTGTGAGCTGAAATACGCCGAGCACGGTTCGGACATGCTAAGCTGAGCTATGAGCTCTGCTTGACATTTACACCGGCGTTAAAAATCCACTTGTTTGGGTGTGACAAACGCGGCGGCTTCGGTCCCGACAGACGCTCACCTAGCAAGCACCAAACCCGGCTAACAACAGCTGCTCGGTCGCCTGGAGGAACCTGGGAGGACAAGCGAGCTACGAGGCATTATATTAGAATAACACGGCTACTGCTTTTATATTTCGGTTTCTGCTGGAGTCGCTGCTGTCTGCGGAAAGTTTCAGTCATAAGTGGGAGAGTTTCCTAGCAGTCTGAAGACCTAAAAGTGCCACCTCAACTGCAGCCATTATCAGCTCTGCTCTGCTGACAGATTTGACGTGGACACGGAGGTCTGAAGCGATGCATGATGGGATACTGGAGTGGAGGACCAACACAAGGACGCGAAGCAGGGACGAGCAGGATTTCAAATAAAACGATTGAGCGCAATTGCCTAATGAAATTAATAAGAAATAAAAATGCCATCATAACATCATATAATGTAACGTGACATAATTTGTCCAACTGGCCGAATTACCCAGGCAATTAAAAGCGAAACAAAATTCGAACCAACAAATAAGCCTTGTAAATAACCCAAAAACTATGAAGTAAGACAAAAACACATTTTTACAAATGAATTGAAATAATAATATGATATGATATGATTCGAGGACAGCAGGACGCAGTGCAAAGACTGCATCACATAAACCAGGGGTCTCAAACTCCAGGAGGACCGCTGTCCTGCAGGTTTTAGATGTGCCACAGGAACAAAACACTGGAATGAAATGGCTGAATTACCTCCTCCTTGTGTGGATCAGTTCTCCAGAGTCTTGCTAAAGACCTAATTATTCTATTCATGTGTGGTGCATCAGAGGGACACCTAAAAGTTGCAAGACACCGACCCTCAAGGACTGAAGTTTGAGACCCTTAAACCAAAACTCTGAGATCAAACTAGGTGTAGCAGATCTGGTGCAACCCTGCGGCGCCCACTGTAACCCTACCACCTGAACACCATTAACAATGCAGCCCACAGCCAGCAAACAGCCTGGACCCAACACACACCTAGTTTCACACACAGGAAATAAACCCCTGGCCACCACCCTTCCAGCTTCCATTCTATGGAGGCTCACGCTGTGGAAAGTGCCACATCCTAATGGTGGCACCTGTTCCTGTGTCTTATTATGTGATGGCATGACTGAGACAAAACAACAACACTGGGTCAATCAGGAGCGAGAAGACATAAATTATGTAGGATTCTTCATGAAATGAAGAAAATTATGGGCATCTCTGACCATCCTCTTCATGAGACCACCTTGACAATAATCATTCAGAGTCTTCTTCAAATTTGCTGCAATACAGACCGCTACAAAAGATCTTTCCTGCCAACAGCAATCAGCCATCTGCAATAACTCTTTGAAGAATCTGAATGGATGAGCCACAACATTCATTTTTACTTTTCGATCAAAAAGTATTTTTGAATTGAATTTTGAATTGGAAATTTTCTTCCAATCCAGGCTTTACGTCAGAGAGAAGTTTTCCCATTTGGAGGACCGAAACTGACAGTTAAGGAGAAATATGATGTCGCACCAGTAGTGTTTTAAACATGTAATAGTGAACTTAGACTCGTTGGCCAGTAGGTGGCAGCATACGGAGTGATAAACAACACAGCGCGATACTTAGTCGTAGTCCAATTTCTCTCACGCACCAAGTGCCATGGAAACGACGTTAGCGTTCTCAACCCTATAAATGACGCTGACCTTCTGAATTCTTTCCCCTTTGCGACGGGACTTTTGAGAGAGACGCCTGAAGGAGCATTTACATCCTCGGAAGGTTTGAGCTTGTCAAGAAGTCTGCTTAGCAAAACTTGCTGAAGAAGCACTTGCTGAAGAAGTACGCACTTGTTGAAGAGGCCCTTGGTTAACAAACCTGCGAAAGACGCTTCGCGGCCAGGAGAAGCACCAACAGGGTGACCCGCTGGAAGGTTGAAGTCTTTCTTCTATTATTTCTAATAGACGAAAGCAAGTTATTACTAAGATATTAGTAACTTGTTCAGTTTATTTTGTGTTTTTGTGTGTTTTAAAGAAATTCTGACTGCCGTAAAGAAGAAAAAAGGTCAAGTAGCATTCTTTGCTAGCATAGATCTTTCTTAACTAATGACCTTTCTTCTTCACTGAATTTCGCTGGAAATATCAGGAATAAACTGTGGTGTAGTGATTTCATAAATATATGTATTTTATTTAATTGTAGTCAAATTAGTTCAATTAGCCTGGAATTCCTGGAACATTTGCATATTGACTGTTATTTTTTAAAAAGTGCCATGACAAGCACTTAGTTTCCATGGATACGCTAAATGGAATACATTAAATATTTAGTGTTATTAAAAAAAAACATTTTAAAAAATAGCATTTGCCATTATGATAGCTCATATTTTAATTTAGTTTCATTATTTTTTCAAGAAAAACAAACACATTCACAAACCTGGGTTATTGTGTTGTTGGTCCCCTCTAAACATTGCTTTGGACTTTTGTGAAGGTCTAGATACTGAATTATACTTTTTTTTTGCTTTGTTTTTTTTTTCCTTCACAGCCCATACCATGGCGCTTCCAGCAGACGGATCCCAAATGTTGGAGGGACATCCAGACTATGGTAAGGATCACGGTACGGTGTGGTCAAATGAAGCTGACATGGTTTCTGAAGACCATGGAGAGGGGTCGAGGTGTAGTTCACCTTCGCAGTCTGTGGACTGTGCTACCAGCTTCAGTGGTAGCGTTCATACCAGCTCCAGTGAAGACTTGGTAGGTAATGCCGGTACTACCAGCTCGAGTGGTAGTTTTACAACCAGCTCAAGTGAAGACGAGGCTGATAATGAAGACCAGGATGACTTTAAATCCCGACTTCGTTTTGTCAAGGTCCTTGTAGGAAAGCTTCAACAGTCATTGAAACATCTCAATTCGATGGTTGATCAGCGGGGCTCAACTTACAGTAGTTCAACAGTGTATCATGCCAGTGCTGTGTCACAGCTGCTTGAGATTCTTCCCCCAAATTTCAAGAACATACAAGAAGCACAGAAGCCTCAAGAAGACACGGCTCCCTGTACTTCCCTTGAATTCACATGTGGACTTGACAAACAAGAAGAGCCCCTTTTGTGTCCAGAGAACTCCAGACCTATCGGTACCTCGCAACATCATCAGGTAGGTTTGGAAGAGGAAGGGGTTTCTTTGACTTCCAGCTGCACCAGGAGCACTACAAAGAAGGTGGATGCTACGGAGGAGGACAGCCCACCATCAAAGCTTAGTTTTGGTACTGTGCTTCCTTCCAGCTTTAAATTCACATCTGAACTTGACAAACAGGAAGAGCCCATTTTGTATCCAGAGGACTCCAGTCCTATCAGTGCCTCCCCACAACCTCTGGCAGGTTGGAGAAATTTAGTGGCTTCTTTGACTTTTGGCCACGCCAGGAAAACTACGAAGAATGAGGATGATGAGAAAGAGGACGACCCAACATCAAACCCTAGTCATCAGGTAGGTTTGAAAGAGGATGTGGCTCATGTGACATCTGTGACTGGTATAAACGGAAAGACAGTGGACAGTGATGGTGAAGAGCAGCCCCAAGCCAAGAGGACTGGGGACACTATTACTGACCCCAACAAGTGGACCAGGGATCGTGATGATGAGTTCCCCTCCAAGCGGACCAGGGATACTGTTGCTGAAGAGGAGCCCCCAGCCAAGAGGAGTAAGGACACTCTTGCTGAAAAGGAGATCTCCGCCAAGAAGACCGGGGACAGTATTGGTGAAGAGGAGCTCCCCGCCAAGACGACCAAGTATAGAGATGATCCCAGTTGGGAAGAGGTCCTTCAAAGAATCGGCGAGAGGATGGCATGGAGATGTGGTAAAGAATGGGAGGACGAGCCCATTCCGTCAACCCCTCTGTTCATTCCTTACCAAAAGACAGACCATGAAGATCCCATTCTGTTATCCCCTGTCCTCAGTCCCTTACCAAGGACATCGTGTGAGGATCCTGTTTTGTCTTCCCCCGTCCTCAGTCCCTTACAAGAGACGGTCCATGAGAATCTTTTTCTCTCATCCCCTGACTTCAGTCCCTCACAATTGACGCACTGTGAGGATCCAATTTTGTCACCCGGTGTTTTCAGTCCTTCATCGAGGATGCCATGTGAGGATCCCATTCTGTCACCCCGCGTTTTCAGTCCTTCACCATCAGCACACTGGGAAACTTCAACTTTGTTATCCCCTGGCTTCTTTTTCTGGACTGAGACTGAAGGGGACAAAGAAGAGGAGCCAACACCTTCAACATCTGGTGGAATTACAGCTAGAGTGAGTTCCGTGTGGTTTAGACCTCGCTATGTTTTGTCAAGTGACTCTGATTAGATTGGGATCCATTAAAACTGAAGAGCTATTTGGGAAGTCATTTTAGGACGTCATCATTTCTGTCATTATCAAAGTCAATGGGGTTTCTAGCAAGCCTGTGGAAGCCTTAGGTAGTGCCGTGCACGGGAGTTTTCTTAATCTTTGTGATTTCCTCTCAACTCCCCCATGTTTCAGGGTGAAATAGCGGTTCTTCCCCACGCGGTGCTCTCCAATATAGTAAATTATTCTATCCCATTCCTCCACTAATCCGCTCTCCAAGTTTTTGATCCTTCAGGTTTTAGCTGCTCATCGCTGGATCCTTTTGTCGTTGTCCATGTGGTTCCTGTCCTTTTGGACCGCTTGTTTTTCACACTGCTTGTAAGTTTTTGCATTCCACATTCACATGATACTGCTTGCCTCCTGCTGGTGGTGGGGAACATCAGCTTTACTAAAGAAAATTAGAAATAGAAATTTACTATGAGTAATTTAGAAATTGTTCAACAATGTAGAACTAAAATTTACATTAAGTAAGGAATGCTTGCCTGACAGTATGTTGTATCAGAAACCAAATTAAAGCATCAGGACAATAAGAAAGTGGAAGACAAAAGAGAACATCGACAGAATTTATGATTGAAGGATTTAATTAAGAACTTTTATTCAGACAGAACAGCATCGGAGGAAATGAAATAGGGAGCATGTAGAGTAAAGTTTTTATGTAGATAAATGATTAATCTCATGAAACAAATAGTTTATATGGCCAATAGCACATTCATGTGTTACAACACAGAAAAGTCACAAAAGAAGAACCAGTATTTTTTAATACTGGTCTGGGTATTAATAAATACCCAAACCAGTCTCTGATCCAGGTTCAGTCTTGTCAGATCTCCGCTTCTCTGATCATCCCAGGTTGGATCTCCTCAGCCTGTAATCCTCCACCTTCAACACATCAGTCAGATGGAGGAAGATAAGAGAACCCAGTTGACAAAAAAAAGTAAGAAAACTTATTTTCATTTTAAATGTGGGTAAAATTGAGGTCAAATTTCAAAATTGTTCTTCCTTCTGTCCATGTATATTCTATTTGTTAACCCTTTTGTCTTTCCTCTGGATTTCATTTCTCTGTCAACTCACGTCCCCCGACATGAGTTGACCAACAATTAAAGAAGAAGACCTTCTCCGCCTGCTGTTCTACTGGTTGTAACATATTGTGGAAAAGGTAAGGACATTATGATGACTTGATCAGAAAGTCTCTTTCAATAATCCGTCATTTAGACAGAAATTAAGGAATGTGTGTCCGATCATGTGATGATTCTCCAGCTTCACTGAGAAAAGGAACAGCAGTGGACCAATCAGGAGAGAGAAGACACAGAGGACTGAGGACTAAAAGACAGACGATCCAGTGGCCCCAGGTTTACACACCATCTGTTAGTACTAACTACATTTTTTACAACCTTAACTTTTCACCCATTTTATAGTTGAGATTATTTTCTTAATTGTTAAAGAATTAAAACCTTGATTTTCCTTCTTTTTAGATCAGACAGGCAAAATATGAACTCACTTAATGAACTGTAAAGTTTATTTACAGTGAGCAACGCTAAAACACTTTTGTAGATACAGTGCAGTGAACAAATCTCATTAAATTCCCCACTGTTTGTGACCCCACTGTTGTGTCTTTTGCACATGACTCAAAGCAGTTCTATAACGCCTGCATCTTTCTATGTGCTTCTACAAAAAGTAGCTCCAGGTTTGTTTGGATTTTAACACATTTAATAGCAGCGTTAGTGCCATAACAATTTTGAAAATTGTTTTATTTCTCATTATTGCAGTGGCATAATCACACACTGAAAACTTCCAGAAAGTTAGGAATTATGTCTAACGTACACAATAACTAATGTGGTATCGAATGACACTAAAGCAATATTGTCTTTTGCGACAGATTCAGATTTAGACGTGGTATGAAAAGCAACAGTGGAAACGGGTCAAACAATGACGGCTGAGGAATATGTATCTCACTTTATGTACCTCATAAAGTATCAGTAAAAATATATTAATGTTTATGGCTTTAGAATATGTTTAAGTGAACAACAGCAAACTCCCCAGGTCACACTGTGAGGCGCGTCATGTGGTTCCGTGTTTCTGGGAGTTTGCTCACCATACCGACCCATACCAGACCAGCCCGTCTTGCTGCGGGTGCTCACGGTAAGGAGAACCGCAAGTGCTGTGATTGTTACAGTAAAATTACTTTGCTGAAAGGCTGCCTGCATACTAGCTCCACCGGGGGAAGCTGTTCCAGCCGTTCAGTTCAGATTCGGGGTGTGAAGCCGGTATCACTTCAGGTTTGAGACAAACCGACCGCTGGGTAGATGGACCGGACCTGACACCATTACTCTGGATGTAACAGGTAAAGCTGCTGAGACGTCTCAGAAAAGTTTCAGTGTTTAATGACGTGCGTTTGTCTGCGTTTCTCAAATTTGCTCTTCTGTTTCCTTCACTTGACTCTCCTTTCAAAACGTCAATGACTCTCGAAGCGGACAGCAAGGTTTCTGGTGCCTGACTGGAGACGAGATTCTGATTATTCAAGTGCCAAAACAAAATGTCAGAATAAATAGTTAGAAGGCAGATTTGTTTACTATTTGTTATTGTTTTCATTATTAATGGTCCATAACACAAGATTTGTCAGTGGTGGAACTCTTGAGTTTAATAAAAATGTTCTTCTTTCAAAGTGTTATTTCTGGAGTCATTTTTTATTTTAACCATAATCATTTTTGGAAACATTATATATTAAAGAAACTCCCATATTTTTAATAGAAATTCATAACTGATCAAAGCACAAATTGGAGAACAGGATTAAAAGAAATGTTTTTTAGGGTTTTTTTTTTTTTATCAAGTTTTAATTCATTTGTAGTTGCATCAATACAAAATCCACATACGGGCACCACTGAATCCTAATGGTAAACTGTTTGAGCACTTAATAATAATAACGTAGTAGTAAACAAAATGAAACTGATTACACTACCTGTCAGGAATTGCAGTGTGAAGTACCAGCTTGGATAACCTGATCTCCATACTAAGCAAAAATGCACCAGACCCAGACCTGCAGGCCAGGGACAGTTCGAGACGGGGCCAAAAGGGGTTCTGAAGAAATTAAACTAAATAAATGTCTTTTAAAAATATTTAATGGTTGATATTTTTTTTTAGACCTTCACAATTTTATTTTAACAATAAATTAAAAATTATAGTGCTCCACTTTTATTGAGATAGGATCAGACTTTCCATCTGCTAGATCAGGGATCTGCAACCTGAAGCTCTGGAGACACAAGTGGCTCTTTGGTTCACATATTAAATGACGAAATATTGTTCTGTTTGTGTTTAATTCTATTTATATATTATATTTATATAAGTATACATATATTTATATATCCAGAGGTATAAGATATTTATATATATTTATAGATAAATATTTTTTAGATTTTTTTTGTGTAAATTTCAATTCAGAAAGCAATGTAAATTTAGTCAGCGTTAGGGATAGTTGTCTTTTAAGCTGTATGCATTGGGTCAAACCTTTTGGGTTTTATGATATACAGTTCACATTAAATAAATTAGAAGATGCACTATGATGAAACATTTCTGTATTTAAAAAAAACATTTTTTTATTCATCTGATGTAATATTCTAACCCCATATGTATTGTTTCAATTAGCTGTAAAGTCAGAAAGGCTTGTATGTAATTAAACTATATAACATGCTCCATTTAGTGGCTTGTGTCAATAATATTCTAATTCATTGGATACCACTGTGTGTCTCTATAGAAACAACACACAAAAATAAATTATGAATCTACATGTAAAAACTTTGCCTAATTGTAGTTTTTAATTATTTATAAATTCCTAATATAAATGCAAAGCATTGTTGGGCAGCTTGACAGTGTGAAGGACTGTAAAATAGTACTGTTGAAGACAACTTACACTCACAAATATACATAAATGTTAAATAATATAGAGTCCTGTTACTCACAACACAACTCACAACACAACTACCCACGGCAGAATACAAACAGCTAGTAACTTTTTCTTACAGCCCATTAGCCAAAGCCATTCAGATAAAATGCTCTACCAGTGATGCTCGCCTCTCATCTCCCTCCTCACATGATAATGGTACAGCCTCCCCTGAGTGGACGCGCCCTACGTCTGCTGTCATTGGCTGTTGAGGAGACCAGCCTTCACGCAGTGCCCTACGTCTGCTGTGATTGGCTGTTGAGGAGAGCAGCCTTCACGCAGCGCCGCTGATTGGAGCGTCACCTCGTCTCGCGGCGCGGATGCTGCGGCGCGCGGAAGGCCAGCTAAAAAACACACACAAGTCCCTTCCGGCCGACAAGGGTTGCTGGTACAAAATAAAAGGCAGAATTTCATAAGTTGTTATGTGGGAAACTAAATGACTGCGTGTTCTTCCTTGACAGAGGTTTGCCTGTTGTCGCCGCAATTGTTTGTGGATCAACGATTATGATTATGACAGGTAGCGATACTTATTTCACCGACAAAAAAAATAAATAAAATACAATTCTAAAAATGTTTAACACAGCGTTTGATTTCATGCGACCTTTATTATGAAGGGGTTCACCGGACGTTTCAGTTCAATCCGCTTCGCTGACTTGACGCTGATGCTGCTGCGGGTGTGCTGGTCCCAGACCGGCCGGGAAGGTATCCATCTGGTGCGTGTCTGTGTGTGTGTGTGTGTATGTGTGTGTAGTGTATCTGCTTTGGGAAGGGCCGTCCACGGATTGTGTTGCCTTCTGTTCCGGTCAGAAAGTAGCCAGAGCGCGGATTGGAGCAGCTGCAACAGGCCCAATCTGGAGGTATGTGCTGCACGCATTAGCGATTTTATTAAGGCCGGCGAGCTTCAATCACCACCCGGACACTTTTGTTCCCATGTCCCCCCCCCACCTCTCCTCCTTCCCCGTTCCCCGGCGGCTCCACGGCGTCGTTCACACCCTGGAGCTCAACCACACCTTCTCCGTCCGTCCAGGCGGGCCGCAGGGTTTAATTAACGTCTGGCCACTTTATCACCTCACTGCGAAGAGGGCGCGCTGAGAGGGAGCGCAGTGAGCTGCGGGGGGGTTTGGAGACCTGGATGCGGGGCCGTGCGGCTCATCATGATGGAGAGGGACCGGTTTCTTTGTGTCATGTGTCATCACTTTGACTACGCCTGGACCAAACGAGGCAAATCTGCATATTATCACAGGAATTATTTATAGCTTGAAAGCGGGAGCGGGGCAGGGTTTTTTTTTTATTTTTTTTTTTAATTATTATTATTTATTTACGAGTGTGCGCGCAAAAAAATGAAGTCAAAAGCAGAAATAAAAGTCGGGCCTGAATTCGATCACATGTAAACGAAACCGACTGCGTGAATATTTATTTACCGTAAGGCGATTTCCTATAACGTTATTTAAAGAGGCGCGTTCAAACAACTTCTGCGTCACAACAATAACGCCAAAATGAGAAGTGAGATGACGGCGGAGCAACAGCGCGGCTCGACCCGGCAGCGGAGGTTCTTGAACCTCTCCCTCACCGTCAGGCGTCAGATCTGCAAGCGTGAAAAGGAGTGCCATGCCTTGCGGTAAACTTGCCGCGCCCTCAGACGCACGCATCCCGGACTTCACGCAAGCGCGCACTGGTGGGGCACACGGCATCCTCACGCGTCCACGCAGCAGCTCCACGCAGCATCGCCGCCGCCGCTGCCGCCGCAGATGATGCGCAGGGAAGGAGATGGGAGGCAGCCAGCCAGGCAGCCAGCCAGGCAGCCAGCGCGCAGGAGGAGCCCCAGGAGATTGGCTGCTTTGTTTCTCATGAATTGTTCATCGCGGAGCGTAACCTAAATTCAAGCAGGGCGGCTGGCTGGTCATTCCTCGAGTCAAGCAGAAAATTGCATTTTTTAGGAGGAAATCACAAACAGTGCACTATAAAAAAAAAAAAAAAAGACTTTTGGACGGCAGTGGATTTTAGTCATCTTTTAAAATTGAGTCAAACATCAAATTTCAAACGCACAACATAATTGTACAGTTGATGTGTCGTAATGGTCAGGATCTAGTGACATGAACTACTAAGTTTTGGTATTGAATTTTATTTTAGCCCTTTATTGAGAGCTGAACTAAAGTCTTTTTAGTTCAAATGTTCAGTCATTTTGTTCTTTTATGTTTTTATGGCATAAATAATCATTCGTTTGTTTGCTAACTAACTAACTAACTAACTAACTAACTAACTAACTAACTAACTA
>VMRN01000137.1:271148-279525 GCA_010277015.1 Poeciliopsis turrubarensis | reverse complement strand
CTAACTAACTAACTAACTAACTAACTAACTAACTAACTAACTAACTAGTTGGTCAACTCTTGTTGAGATTTTGGTCGCCACGCCAGAAACGACAGAAGTGCATTTCAGATTTCTAAGGATATATTTGTCCGATTTATCCCGGTGCGATGGAGGCCCTTGTACGTTGCTGTATGACTGGCCGTCCTTTTCCATATAATAATGGCCTTATTGACCCTCGTTCGCCTCATTGTGACCTACAACCGGACTCAGCTTCTTTCTGTTCCCACTGCGTCACTGTGACGGTACGTCAGGTTTCAGGCGGTGACTGACACAGCCTTCTCAGCGCTGTGGCTGATGTCAGTCACAGCGTGACAGACCCATCGCAGAGTAGCGTCCCCAGAGCTTCTTCTCCCCTCGTTAAACTCCTCAGACTGTCTCAGAATGAGGTACCTCATCTGGAGCTTTTTTTTTTTTGTCTTTCGGTGTAGTTGGACCGAGATCGCCGCACTTTTCACAAGAAAGGCGCTCCAGCCCTCCTTGAACGCGTGTGCATTCCCCTCTTTGCAGAGCGATAGCCATGTCTTCCAGCTCAGCGATGGCGCGGATCCTGGTGAAGGGCGGCAAGGTGGTGAACGACGACTGCACGCAGGAGGCCGACGTCTACATCGAGAACGGCATCATCCAGCAGGTGGGGAAGGAGCTGATGATCCCCGGAGGAGCCAAAGTGATCGACGCCTCGGGGAAGCTGGTGCTTCCCGGGGGCATCGACACCAGCGTCCACCTGGAGGAGACCTTCATGAACGCCGTCACCGCGGACGACTACTACAGCGGCACCAAGGTAGCACCCGGCAGGACAGAGGAGTGGAGGCAACTGTATGCGACAGTGGAAGATGTAGATGTTGATTTCTGTGTTTGGGGTGTGAAGCTTTAAAATCTGGATTCTAGGTTAGTTGGTGTGATTTTGTCCATCAGATCCAAATGTTTTCCTTTGCTAATTTTGAGCAAGATGTCGGTGATGAATCGTGGTGATCGTATTCCTGGATTAAAATGCCCAACTTTGGCTGCTTTAAGGAGACCTTTTCAGACTCTGTTAAAACTGAAACACAATCTTGAACAAATCTTATTGATTTTACACTTATATTGATTTTTCTTCTTCAAAATGCACTCAGTTACTCTCAGCACGAAGCTTTAACTGACTCTTAAGGCTGTGGTATCGATACTTGAGAAGAGATCATTATCGTCGATATCTAATGTAGACAGCTTCAGGGCGATATTCATGTCAATTTAACCAAATCACATGAGCAGCTTGAATGACGGCTTGAATTCGGCAGCGGTTTGACTTGCTGATACGTCACTTAGCCGCTTCAGATTTACGTCTAAGAAATAAAACGTTTTGGCTGCTCGGAAACAAAGACAAAGTGATTACAGTTCACATTTTTTACCTTCAGTCTTTTGTTATGCGGTAAGCAATGTTAGCATGGCTCACTATGTGTTGCCACTTCCAGTCAGGATGTAGCAATCAGTCAAAAGATGCTCATCCCCGTGTTATAGTCTAATTTTCATAATTGGCAATACACAGGTAGTTGTAAGGGACGCTACAGGAGAGAAAAGTAAAACTATTTGTTTCTTGAAGAGGAGTAATGAATAAAATGTGTTCTTTCCAGTCTTATTTCTCAACAATCCTCTTTATTCTAAATACCAAGCAGTGACCCTAAAATAGCTCGTCTTCTTCACTGTAGAAACGCTTTCGCACCAGGCCTCTGTCAGGCCTCATCTGGCTGAAAATTGTTATTTCTGATTGGTTCCTGTTGATCAGCAGTGCAGACAAAGAAATGAATGATGCATACAAAAAAAAGTAAGTCGTTGCATTCCTGTATCAAGTCGTTCTTTCTTACTTCTTCAAGAAAGAAAAAGAAAACAGAAAGAAAGAAAGAAAGACAAATCAGATGTCTTTTTCTCTTCACATGCGTCCATCATGACTCGTCACTTTGTAGCATTTTATGACAACGAGAGCTGAAAGGTGACGGATGCTTACAACCGCTCCCTCTCCTCCCTGCTCATCCGCCCCTCTCTCGTCTCCTTCCTGATGCCACCGGCAAAAAAGAAAAAGAAATAGCCCGGGGACAAATCTAGCTCGCTAGCCGTCTCCATGGATACCGAGGGGCTGCTGCAAAGACTGCCGCAAATCTTTTCACTCACTCTATTGTGCCGAGGAACAATGGTCCTCAGACACACACCCCTCTCCCTTTGCCGTCCTCCTCCACGGTCCCTCTGGGGTCAGCTGACAGATGCTCATTGAGGCAGGCACTCATACACAAAAACTCGCTCTGTCTTCAGTCGTTGGCGTTATCCAGTTTTACTGTAGTAAATCTGCTTCAAGGGGCTGGAAAACTATTAACAACTGAGGTCGTAAAGTAATAACATAGTAATGGGTTTCAATAGCTCATGATTGCACCATGAGGAGCCGTCAGGCTGGTATTTTAACAACTGGTAGATTTATGCTTCACATGTAAGGAGTCATTGTCAAAGGTCTTAAGGCTCATGGTTTGGGATGAGGCTGTATTGCTTGTTAGATTGTGGTTCTGTAAATATTTACTGGCTTAACAGGTGCATCTTTTCTGTAACGTTACATAATGTATTTTATTCAAAAGGTGCTTATGCCAGCATGTGACATGTTCATTTTGAACTGCAAATGAATGAAATAAACAAATAAATAGATAAATATTAAAGGTTAATGTTTGCATATTAACCTTTATTTTATGAACATTAAAGGTAATTTTATACTGGTAATTTTACATTCTGCTTTCTTACCTATGTTTAAGTTAATTTATGTCTTGAAAATATAGTTTCCATTCAAAAGATATATACTTTGCTTTTAAAGCATTTACCTTTTTACAGATTGAATAGTTTTTTTTTCTGATTTGTCGTGCTAAGTATGTCTCATGTACCATTTAATTTGACTATCTATACATCTGGCTATCTATCTTGTTAGCTAACAAGATGGCTGGTTGGTTTATTAGATAGCTGGCTAGTCAGCTCTATCTAGCAAGCTAACTTGCTAGAAGGACAGATGGCTTGTTTGCTTACTAGCTGGATAGCTAGCTGACTATCATGCTAGCTGGTCAGCTAGCTGATTATCTCGCTAGCTATCTAGCTGGTTATCTAGCTTAATAGCTAGATAGCTAGCTGGCTGACTATCTAGCTAGCTATCTATCTAGCTGGTTAACTAGCTTAACAGCTAGATAGCTAGCTGACTATTCATCCACCCAGACATATAAAAGGCTGTTTTTGGGGTTTCCTCCAGGCTGCTTTAGCTGGCGGTACAACGATGGTGATCGGACATGTTCTGCCAGAGAAGAATGAGTCTTTGCTGGAAGCGTACGAGAAGTGCCGCAGCATGGCTGACCCCAAAGCTTGCTGTGACTACTCTCTTCATGTTGGAGTTACATGGTGGGGGCCCAAGGTACGAAACTATGCACCCCCTCTCTTAAAAATATGTTTTCAAACTTCTTAAACATTGAACATTTTGTGTCTACTCAATATTGTGCAAATTTGTCAAACAGCTAAAGCAAGCTGTGTTACGGTACCTTTTAAAAGTAAATAATTAATACTCTGCCATATTTTTTCACGTTTTTTCCATTTACATCTGGGAACCTCCTCGTTAAACAATGCCAAGTTGTCCCAAATGTTACATGTGGCAGAAAACTAACACTGCGCCTACAGCCATCCAGTCAGATTCTGGCTCACTTATTTTGCAAAGAAGAATGGATGCAGTTTTCAGTCTCTTAAGTGTGCAAAAGTGTTGTTGGCTCCTATGCCCATTCATCAACACCTGGACTATTTTCTTGCGTGCAGGTGCGAGATGAGATGGAGAAACTGGTGAGAGAGAAAGGAGTGAACTCCTTCCAGATGTTCATGGCCTACAAGGAGACGTTCATGCTGAGGGACAGCGAACTCTTCCAGGCCCTGCAGCACTGTAAGGACATCGGGGCCATTGCGAGGGTTCACGCTGAGAACGGGGAGCTGGTCGCCGAGGTCAGGAGGAATCCATGTGTAGAAGGACACAACACCAGTATCACTAAACACTGATCATTTCAACATATAGATATTCGAACAGTTTGTAATAATGACTAACTGTTGACTTCTCAGGGTGCGAAGGAAGCGTTGGACCTCGGGATCAGTGGCCCGGAGGGGATTGAAGTCAGTCGACCTGAAGAGGTAGGAGACTCAAAATTAACCAGCCACTGTCTTTAGACCTTAAATGAAATAACTTTTCACTCTTCTTGTCTGGTCAGCGATATCAATAAACTCTCTGTCAATAGACTTTTTCTTACAGAACACGATTACTACAGTCTGTGGTGCCGGAGCCAAATTTTACGCTTCAAACCCTCCACTAGGGTGTGGCTAGTAATGTGTTTTCATGCAATATTAACAATCTTAATCAATTACTTTAGCCATTATTTTACCCGGAAGTCCAATGAGATACAATCTCTGCTACTGTATATCTAAAGCTGTAAGGAGTATAGATAATTTTGGGCTTTATTGTGTGTTCTTTTGAGATTTTTGCTGTTTACTTATCGGGTTTTCCGCAAATACAGACTTAAAGAAAAATTAATTCGTTCTCTCTTTGTAAAAGTTTCCTGTTTTTCTTTTTTCTCAAACCAAAATAAATTGAAATAAAAACGATCGCTATTTCTGGAGTCTGAATTTATGTGTAAAATATTATGTTTTTTTTTTTTTTGGGTCAAATAGTCATTTGAAATTCTGGACTCTAATGGCTCTCAACTCTTGTGATAAATTGACCTCAAAGTGGTGCATAAGTGTGAAATTGAACCAAAACAGACCACAGTCATAGTGAAAAATGGCGGTGGCTGCATTGTAAAAGAAAAGTCATAGATGCTTTTGTAAACTGTTGCAGTAGAACAGAATAATTTGACTCATTGTGTGGTTTGCAGCTGGAAGCAGAGGCCACGCACAGGGCAATCACGATTGCCAACAGGGTGAGTTAAACATAAAACGGTCTCCACAGCCCGACAGAGGTGCTCGGATTGCTATAAAAATGAATTTGTGCTCGCTCTTCTACAGGCCCACTGCCCAATCTATCTCGTCAATGTGTCCAGCATGTCTGCAGGCGACGTGGTGGCTTCAGCCAAGATGCAAGGTTGAAACCCGCTCGCTTCTTAATTGAGCGTCTGCAGGCGTCCTACTCTTAGGCCGCGAGCATTGCCTTGTTTTTCCTCTCGTGTCGTTCGCCCGCAGGTAAGGTCGTCCACGGAGAGACGACCACGGCCCACGCTGTCCTGAACGGCATGCAGTACTATCACCTGGACTGGTCTCACGCGGCCGCCCACGTCACGGTGCCTCCTCTCCGTCTGGACCCCAGCACCCCGAACTTCCTGATGAGTCTGCTGGGAAAGTGAGGAAACGCCACACAGTCTCTCACTTGCAGTCGCAGATGGCGTTTGTTTCAGCGACTAAACTGTCGTTGCCTTCCTCACCCCCGCCACAGCGACACTCTGAACGTCCTGGCGTCCGACCACCGTCCGTTCACGGTCAAACAGAGGGCCATGGGCAAGGATGATTTCACAAAGATCCCTCACGGCCTTCCAGGGGTTCAGGACCGTATGAGCGTCATCTGGGAGAGGGGGGTGGTACGTGTGGCTCTTTTTGTTCCTGCTTTGGCAGCCAGAGAACTTTCACAAATAGAAAATCCAATTTCACTGGAGGAATAAAAACAGATAATAAAAAAACATACTCTTTTTCCAGCGTTTGCCCTGTAAAAGGTTCTTCTTTAATTTTTTTTTTTGTTGTTGTCAGAATTCAGTAGTCAGTGTCTGCGCATCGTTAAAAAGTCGACAATTAACACCACAAAATGTTTTAAATTAATTTTAAGTATCTAAATGTCTATGGAAATGAAAAGATTACTTGTAACTTAAATCTGCCAGCCTGTGTGGATAACAGTGGACTAAATTGTAGATGCTCTCATAGGTTCATTCAGTTTTTAGTTGAACCTGTTCGACAACACGAAGTTAGAAAAAGGAACATAACATAATCATCATCAACATAAGTGACTAGCCCACTAGAGTGGCTTAGTCAAAGTCTGGAATTCAGTTGAGATGGTGTGGCTTTTAACAGTAGCAGAAAACCGTCCTGTGGTGCTGAATTACAAGATGTGTGTGTGAATAAGGAAGGTCAGGATATGATGATGGAAAAGACTCTGATTTCTTTCAGGTCAGTTAAGGAAACTTCTTTTCTGTAGCAGATAAAAATCATCATTTGAAAGCTGCTGTTAGTATTTGCTCACGCTTTCTTTCTTTGACATTAAAATGCGCTTACTGATCTGAAACGATCTCAGGAAACGATTGTTTCCAAAGCTCCTCCCATGTCGACCTTTAGATTTCACGAACTTTATTTTCGTTTGGCCGGGCAGGTTGGAGGCAAAATGGACGAGAATCGCTTCGTTGCCGTCACGAGCTCTAATGCGGCCAAGATTTACAATCTGTACCCCCGGAAAGGCCGGATCATCCCCGGAGCAGATGCTGATGTGGTGGTCTGGGACCCCGAGGGATCCAAGTATGAAACTTGATCCACACACTCATCGACCGGCTTGCAGCTTTTGTCTCTGAGCCCAACAAAGCCTTTGTCTGACTGAACCGGGTCGACTCTCTTCTGACGTCTGCCTGCAGGACCATCTCAGTGGATAACCAGTTCCAGGGAGGCGACGTAAACCTGTACGAAGGTCTGCGTTGCCGCGGCGTGCCCCTGGTCACCATCAGTCGCGGGCGTCTGGTCTATGAAAACGGCATGTTCACATGCGCAGAGGGTTCTGGGAAGTTCTGCCCTTTGAGGACTTTCCCAGATTACCTCTACAAGAAGATGGTTCAGAGAGAAAAGGTAAAACTCTTACAGCGTGAAGATTTCTCTCGTCGCCATGGTGACTGACAGCTTTTCCTGGTTTAATTTGTCCATGTTTGACAGAGCCAGGCGGTGAAAGCTGTTGAGCGGGAGCCCTACAACGGTGATGTTGTTGCCGTGGCGAATTCGGGAAAGAGGGACACGGGCGCTCCGGATCTGGACACCCCAATCCGCCCCTGCACCCGTCATGGCGCCGTGAGGGACCTCCACGAGTCCAGCTTCAGCCTGTCTGGTGAGACTCTGCATCGAACAAGCCTTTGCTCCGTGGCGAAATTAGTTTGATTTATTTTAAGCAATGAATGGACGTCGGCACTTCTGGTCATCATTTAAAAACGACCTGCCGAGGGCGCTGCAGAGCCCTGTTGGGGTAGGGTTAGAAATGTTCTGGTTGCCCCTGGAGATGTCTGCACTCTCCTTAAACTTTTACTTTTTGAACTTAAAAATCCAACTGCAAGGGATTTATTTCTAACTCTTTTTAGTGAGTAGAGAAAAAGGGGGAAAGCAGACACACATGCACAAAAGCTTTAGGTCTCGGGACACATTACGCAGACCCTGACATGGAGTTAAAGCCCCTTGAACTAAACCAGGAGCAGTTTCAATCTCCATTTCTTGAATCTGCCTATGGGTTTGAAACCTGAGAGAAAACAGATTCTGACTTGTTTTGTTTTGTTTTGCTGCTGAACTCACACGATTCCCCGTTTCTCCGCGGCTGCAGGTGCTCAGATTGACGACAACATTCCAAAGAGATCCTCGGCCCGGATCCTGGCCCCTCCTGGAGGGAGATCCAGCGGGATCTGGTAACCGGTTAGATGAAGCCCAGCGCGGGGAAAACGCACGGCGGAGCGAGGCGATTCATCTTTCTATTGAAGCGAATCGATCGAGTCACATTTTGCTTTTTTTTTTTTTTTTTTTTGCTGTTATTCAAGATGATAAAACGGTATCCATGTCAATTTGCTGAACGAGAAAAGTTTGTCACGTGGTAACAGCGACCAAAATTCAGTCAAAAGGTAACCAAATATGAAAGCAGCATTAAAAAAAAAAACGATTTGCTGTTGAGTACCTTTAGTTTTTAGTTTTTTTTTTGGATGATGTTAGGGGAAAGCACTGTACCGTATAGTTTAGAAAACATTGTTTTTATGAAACAATTGTGTTATCTCACTGTAAGATACAACTTTTGCACTTGTGTCACGTACTATTTAGATGCCTTTTTACATCCTTTCATGTCATAAGATGATTTTCACCGCGGGCCGTGGCGAGCGAATTGTAACTATTGCATATGTATTACAACAACTCGTCGGTTTTGATCAGCTGATGGAAGAAAAAGGAAGAATGACCCGAGCTCTCCTTCTTTCCAATTCGTTTTATTTGTATATATTTTTACGTTTGAATTGTTTCGCATTCTAGGGGATCAAAAAGACGAAGGACTTCAGACTAGCGTCTCAGTTGATGTTTACAGCAGGAAGGGTTTCTTTTTCCACCCCAC